>JAJHJA010000947.1:0-273461 GCA_021202915.1 Heliconius himera
TTATTATTCAACTGTAAGCTTTATATTATATTAATTAAAGTTAAAATTAATAGTATAATGTTAAAGGAATCTTTATAGCTGATGATATTTAATTAATAGTATATTCTCTTGCTATATTTAGTTTATTATTATTAGAAACACGTTGAATCCTGAATATAGCAGAGGGAACCTGGAAACCTAGTGTTAAAACAATACGTTTTCCATTAAGACACTTTCGTTACCTAATCTCCTTCGCGCATTGTATAATTTTATTTAAATTTAAAGAGAAGAGAGGATTTTATTTAAATTTAAATCTTGCGAGAGATGTACAATCTAGATTCTCTTTTTATATCCTAATATAGACAAGACAAAGCTTAAATCAAAAGAAAGAAATAACGTAGTATATAGTACAATTAAGCATTTATTGAAATGACTTAAAAATATCAAATAATGAAAATTAATTTCTAAAAATAAACAAAGATCAACGTAAAAAAACGATTAACGAATTAAATACTATTTTTCTTATACCAATTTCAATAAATTATAAGAAAAAAAAAAGAAACGATGTAAAATCTACTCAATTATTACAAATAAATCATGCATTCGACTCCCGGGAAGGAAATTATTAAGTATACACAAATAGTAAATCAATCGTTTATAATTACATACATTTTTTGTTGGACTGTAGCTCACGATGGCGCGTGGCGTGTATGAACAAATTATATTAGCCGGTAATGTCCGGTATTTCAATTAAACAAACAATATTACGACGGAACGCATAACATGTTAAATAATTTTAATTGTATATTATGCTTTTCCGGTCACTTTTCGATGTAAAACTGCTTTTTGTAAGTTATTTATATAATTTTTTTTTAATTCACGCTGTATCCCGCACACTGCAGTGTAGGCAGAGAGAACCTAGTGTTAAGACACTCCGTTCCCTACTTTCTGCCGAATTCCGGAGACACTGCGTGCTGAGTGGCAGAACTCAACGCCGCACTTGTCTTCGACACCAGAGCGAAGAAATTAAAATAATAATTTAAGTGAATATTTCATCTCCTCAAGTGGGGATCGAACCCACAACCAGTCGGTTTTACGTCGTTTAGTCGGCGTCTTCTTTTTCACATACATCCTTATCGTTTGTTTATGTATTCGCTAGGTATCACCCTTTTGATTATAAAATATTGGCAGAATAAGCTGCATAAACTAAGTTCATTTTTTTATTGTAGTTCAGATCGTTTCTTAAAGGTATTTTTGACATTGACTTAACTTTTTAATCACTTAATTTTTTAAATATCCTTAGTTATTAAGAAATTAATTAATAAATATTGACTATTGTTTTTTATTCAATGACTAGATATTTTAGGATAATTAATTAATAATAATATTCTGTTGTTTTGACATTATACTGTACTTAGACATTATTATTACAATTCAATATAATGAAATGTCAAATTCACAAATTTTATACCACAGAAAAATTACAGACTCAAATTCAATGAACCAGACAATAGAGTGGTAAAAAAAAGATTATTTTCCAATAATTAAAGTTATTTCAAAGCGAATAGCTCTTGAATCATTAAATCGTAGATTTCATCAGAATTACCAATAATAATTGGATTCGTGAGAGTAGAATAAGATAAAGGATATTGGTTATTTTATCTTCCGGTAGAGCACATGCAATATTTAACTGTGTAGTTATAACAACTGTTTATTTTTAGAAATTTACAGTAATAATTAATAATTAAATTGAGTATTTGATAAGTTACCAATTGTTTAAAAAGTACAAATTTTCCTACCGTTTGTTTCTAAGATCTTTCTTCAGATATTTAAAATAAAATTGGAAATATAAAGTATAATTCATACATAAAATACCCTTAACTTAAATCTTCTAATAAATAAGGCAATGAGTATATTTAACATAATATTACACAAGTCAACCTTCCGATTCGATAGAGACATTTGCGAGTACATGTCATTCGATTATCGAGTAGACTATTACCAAATCGAATCGAGGGCCGTTACCCAACACGCTTGACGATAAATTACCGTTCATTGAAAGTTAAAAAATCCATTTATCTTCAAACGTATTCTATCTAACAAAAGTGACCTTGGTGGCAGCTTAGCTTATAATTCGAGCATGCGACAAAAGGTCTCAGAAACTTGTACTCTAGATTTCTTCATTTATTCTAAATCGGATTTCATATTATAAAAAAAACTATATTTCTATATAGTAATTTTGATATATTATGTGAATATGGCTGGGTTTACGGAGAGAAAATAATATAATATCACTTCATTCTCTTTTCACCCAAATTTATTATGTCATATTTCGTCTTATACGATAATGATAACCAAATATTAAATGTTCCTCTGGACTACAAATCTACTACTATCTTGTTAAAATAAACCAGCTTCACGCTGTATCCCGCACACAGCAGGGTAGGCAGAGAGAACCTAGTGTTAAGGCACTCTTTCCCCACTTTCTGCCGAATTCTGGAGGCATTGCGTGTTGAGTGGCAGAACTCAACGCCGCGCTTTGCCTCGACACCAGAGCGAAGAAATGAAAATATAAATTTAAGTAAATATTTCATCTCCTCGAGTCGGGATCGAACCCACAACCAGTCGATTTACAGTCACATTTTGTGCCCCTGCGCTACGACTGGTCTCTACACTACTATCTACTATCTTGTTAAACGCTGAATATCAACTGTGTCACAACAGTGTCATCTTTCAATGGACAAATTCGTTAAAGACGACGGCTTTGTTTTGAAAACCGGTCCCGGTTAATATAAAATAATGTCAATGTCTTCAGTGAGATAAGTTTCTTGAGAACAACCTTCATGCAAATAAAATTGAATTCAGGTTTTGTGCTATAACTAGATTTCTAAACTTAGCTAACAATATATAATAGAAATTATTTCTATTATGTTGTATTTTTTTGTTGTCTTTCGTAAAATAGTTTTTATTATCTCACCTTTCATAATAAATTCATTTAAATATTCAATATTAACATTAGGATATTTTCTTATTATTAATGTAAGTACACAGATATTTTGATATTTCGTAATTTATTTATATTGGCATTTATAAAAAAAATATAATTTTCTTAACAACTTGTCTTGGATTTTTTGACAACAAAGTAATTTACGTTATATTTAAATTAAAATTCTATTAAATATTTTAGGTCAAGTAATAAAATGAGGCTATTGCAAAGCATTTATTCTATCAATTCAAATTTTACAATACAAGTGTTCGATCAGCCAATATAAAATAGAAATCAGTACCTTTTATTTAAAATTTATATTTAAACTAGTTTATATAGCCTGCTGGTATTATTCAATTTGAATCAACAGTTCCCGAGATTATCACATTAAACCATACAAACTCTTAAGCTTCACAATATTAGTATAGATAGATATAAATATTAATAAATATATAAAATAAATCAGCTTCACGCTGTCTCCCACGTACAGCAGGGTGGACAGAGGGAATCCAGCAGGATAGGCAGAGGGAATCTAGTGTTAAAACACTCCAATCTCCACTTTCCACCGAATTCTGGTGGCATTGCGTATTGAGTGACGGATTTCAACGCAATGCTGTACCTCGACACCAGAGCGAAGAAATGGAAATGTAAATTTAAATAAATATTTAATATCCCCGAGTGGAAATTGAACTCACAACCAGTCGCGTTTGCTTTCACACTTTGTACCTCAGAGCCATAAATTTCTCATTTAAAATTAAAATTTATCAGGACTAAATCTTAAAGTAGCCATATATTGATATAAAATTATACGCTATTTCCCGAAGAAAACCGACGTGACGTATTATATAATAGATACGAACGAAGGAAAGTGAAATCTCGAGATAATGTCGCATCAGCACGCGATACTTGCACTGCGGCCTGCATACTGTGCGAACGAACTGACGTTGTATGACTCAGCTTTTATATTGACGTTATATTTATTATGATCAATGGAATAATTTGTCCATTATTTCTTGTTGGCGTTGAGGAAGCGTATGGCTGTATAATCGACGGTCGTGGGTTTGATTCCCACTCGAGGAGAATCAGTTATGTTATCTTCTTGCTCAAGAGCCAAAGCGCGGCGCTGAGTTCCGCCACTCAAAACCTAATGCCTCAAAAATTCGGAGTCGGAATCGGAGTGTCTTAACACAAGGTTAACCTGCTGTGTGCGGGATGCAGTGTGAGACTGAAGAAGAAATAATCATAATTTATAATTATATTCTGTAACACTATAGGTGAATACGTTGTAATTTATATAATATATATTTTGGTAGCGGTATTTTATTGATATGATTACAGTGTTATGTTAAGAATATTTATATTTTGGCTATGCGATTAGACGTAAAGGGAATGGAAGTTCGACCGTTTGATACAGTATCATTTTATTCGGGTGCCTAGTCTATGTATAAAGAGAATTACTGGATGCGAATAAAAAAAAATAGCGTCACGCTTTATCCCGTATTCAGCAGGCTAGGCAGAAGGAACCTAGTGTTAAGACACTTCGTTCCCCACTTTCCGCCGAACTCTGGAGACTGCGTTGGGTGGTAATATGATATTAAATATTTCATTTCCTTGAGTGAGAATCAAACCCAACACCCCCATTCTGCATTGAGAAAATAAATATAACACATCCCACCGTCCGTTCTGTGATCGAATTCACAACCGTTGGTTTAAAATTAACCACTGTTCCATTGCACCATGATGGCCTCAACCGGTAGACTACGTAATGTTTCTAAATGTGGAGAGATACAAAATACGTGTAAAATAAAAAAAAATCAATACTATTGTGCAATAAATATAAATTAAAAGAATTGAGGAAATATTTTTTATAGTTCAATAAACATTTAACTTGAGTGAAGGATGTAAACTGTTTTGACCTTATAGTTTGATTTATTTTAATATCTATTTTTGGTATTTATCATTTAAAAACATCGTAATTTTAATTAAGCTTGTTATGAATTAGATGATATTTTGTTATTATTCAGGTACATTGTCTTCTTCTCCAAATATTACTGTACACTAAAAATCTATTACTAAGAATCTTCTTTTCAATTGCTGATATGAATTAAAAAACTAAATTTAGTTTTTAATATTATAAGAAACTAATTAATTAAACGTGTTAAAAATATTTTTTATTACCTATGCAAATTTTATTGTAAAAATATAATCATGAATTATTACTATGTTTAAAAAATATATAAAGGTCGAATGATTCATTGTCACATTTACTGGTTTAAGAGTAAATCGTCTGGTAAAAGGATTTCCTTATTATTGTTAAATTAATGTGTATTATATGCAAAAATGTATTTAAATGATTTATGTGACATTAATTAATTATTTTACTATTCCCATAATTAGATTGTTTCTAGAAAAATCTTAAAAACGTATAAAACTCTCCAAAGTTCAACTTTCATATTTTTGTACGTATTCCGGTCTGATTATTCTATTTGAACTTCTTATCACTAGATTGGTTTTCTAACTATCCTCTTAATCTTACGCAGGATTTTAAAGATAATAAACGTAGCTTAATAATATTTTTTCTGAACACCTACAGTTAACTCTTGTCTTGTTTATTTAAAACTATCAAAATAATTATATAGATGACTTAAGTTACCTTATTACACGGCTATCAGTTCGTCTGTTTTAAACATTTTTCTCATCACAACGTTGCGTTTCATTGTCAAGTAAAGAAACTCGAGGTCGCTGAGAGTGATTGATTACTTTTAAGCAATATACTGAATCCAATTTGCTTATTTTCATTAAAAAACGCATTTAAAAACTAACTTTTATAGTTTTTACAATCTATTTTTATATGTTTTTATCGTATTTCGTAAAGCTTTTATTTATATTGCTGGAATTTGATTGAATTAAAATTAATCAGAGTTTGAGCCTTGATATTTTTCTAAACTATTACACGGCTCCCGTTAATAATGTTTAATTTGATTTGTTATTGTATAGGTATTTTGCCTAATATAATTAATTTATGGTATAATACGGATTTTTTTAAAATAGGTAATTAATTTTTGTCAATAATTTTAAAATGGATTTTTTAGCTTTATGCACATAGCAGGGTGGGTAGACAGAGGATCTCTGGGAACCTAGTGTTAAGTTTTAATTTCTAGAATACATCATTATAACCAAAAGGTGTCCTTTTGCACTTTTTCTCTCATTTCATTGATTTTACTCAATGTACCTACATGTACCTTAAATTTCCTTAATCATCATCATCGACAGTTATCGATCGTCCACTATGGGACATAGGCATTTTACACACTCTATCTTCAGTTCTACGTACCGATCCGCTTCCTGCCAACCTCTTTATTTCTCTTTATTCTTTATTTGTGTCAAGTCAAGCATTGTTTATAGTGATAAAATCATTAAAAATAACAATATCAATATCATTAAATAGCAGAAATGGTCTAAATAGTTTAAATTTGTGGTATTTAAGTTAGTCTAATTCTAAGTCGTTTCGCGCCAGTAGCTCGCGACGCGGTCAAGTCCGGTACAGTAACAATTAGCGCACGCAAAATTGTTTAAAAACACGATTCTATAATTTTAATAGAGAAAGCTTTGGTGGAAAATAAAAAAATGTAGAGAACGATATTAAAATTATATTCGTATCAATATTCCATGTCATTGTGTCGTAGAGGCAGAGTGTCTGATTATTAACGGGACGGTTGCGGATTCGATTCCCAATTTTCCAATTATTTTCATTTTCTCACTCTGGTAACAAAACGCGTAAGATTAACGATTAACGCTTGAAAAAGTCTTAAATATTTATTTCAAGATTTACAAGCCTAGAATATTCGTAGCACGACATACCGATCGCAATCGTAATTTTTAGGTACAGTGCTTTGTCCGTTACATAAATTAGCAATTTTAAAAGTAATTAAAAGTAACCATTTCATAATTATAATTATTATTATACAATTTAATTTGGGTGTTACAAATAACTGACTTAGAAATTTAATAAAATATGACACAATTTTAAGTTTGTGATTAAGCGGCGTAGCAGAAATTTGACGTAATATTAATTAACTAGCGGCCCGCCCACGGCTTCGCCCGCTTAAAATACATGATTATTGATTTAAGCAGAATTGATTGACAACTATAATAAAATAAAATAAATAAATAAATCAGCTTCACGCTGTATCCCGCACACAGCAGGGTAGGCAGAGGGAACCTAGTGTTAAGACACTCCGTTCCCCACTTTCTGCCGAATTCTGGAGGCATTGCGTGTTGAGTGGCAGAACTCAACGCCGCGCTTAACCTCGACATCAGAGCGAAGAAATGGAAATATAAATTTAAGTAAATATTTCATCTCCTCGAGTGGGGATCGAACCCACAACCAGTCGGTTTTGCAGTCACACCTCGTGCCGCTGCGCCACGACTGGCCTCACACCCTATAATAGAATGACAAACAAATATAAAGACAACATACAACAACATATATAATATAAAGACAGCTATAATGACTTCTAATATGATTTTTTGTTACTTTAATCTGTAATATTCTATTATGATTTTTTTACGACATTATCGTAACTTCTGTAAGAATTTTTGATTGTTTCGAACTAAAAAATATGACCAATGTTGATATTTGATATTCATAAAATATACATAAAGCTAATTATTTATTATATATATACATATATATATATATATATATATATATATATATATATATATATATATATATATATATATATATATATATATATATATATATATATATTTTTGTAACATTACGTTCTTTTTACCTATGTTATGTTTTTTAAAGCTCTGTTAAATGTGCTGATGTCACTTAATAATTGTACTGCTTCAGAAACAGTCTTAAATGTAAAATTATTAATTTGGTTAAGGATTCATAATATTCTTTGTAAAATAACTGTAATGTTTGCATATTAACTCCTGTTTGCATATTATTAGATAAATGAATAATTGGTAAATATGTAGTTATTACAGAGTACACGTAGAAAGGATGTTTTTAGGCATTTTTATATAGATTTATTTCAAACGAACGAACGAACCAAAAAATCTATGTATTTACTTGATATTTCTTTGAAGATCAAATCGTTCTTTATCTCTGTGTTGAATTAATTACGATTTAAACTTTACTGTTACAATTTATGAAGGTAATCTCTACTAACAATTCAATTTTGTTTACTTAAAATAAATAAATCAGCTTCACGCTGTATCCCGCACATAGCAGGGTAGGCAGAGGGAACCTAGTGTTAAGACACTCCGTTCCCCACTTTCTGCCGAATTCTGGAGGCATTGCTTGTTGAGTGGCAGAACTCAACGCCGCGCTTAACCTCGCTACCAGAACGAAGAAATGGTAATATAAATTTAAGTTAATATTTCATCTCCTCGAGTGGGGATCGAACCCACAACCAGTTGGTTTTACAGTCACACTTCTTGCCGCTGCGCCACGACTGGCATTGTTTACTTTATTGTATAAAATATTGTATAATAGTGCTTCAAAAATATATATTTTTATCAACAGTCATATAATCAAGACGTTTCGAATGTCATTCTTTAGCCAGGGTCATACCAGCGCGATTTATATATAACATTCGCTGGCAAGCTAATGCCTTGAGTTCATTCAAATGACGATAACTTTTTTTTTAATGAACCGATTTTGATGAACCAAACTTTAGAACCTAAATTGAGTTAAAACAAAGCAATTGGTGAAATTTTCAAGTAAATCGGTTTAGTAGTTTCAGAGAAAAATGCGGACAACAATATGTCGACAGACAGACAGACAGACAGACAGACAGACAGACAGACAGACAGACAGACAGACAAGAAATTCAAAAAAAATCTTTTTGCTTTCTATTAGTCTTTTTAAGTGTCCCTCTATCCATTTCAGTCAAAATTACTAAATGTACAGACAAAATATTTTTACTGTCTTATTATATATAGAGATAATAGCCTAATTTCACAAGAAATTGGAGTGCCATACTCAGAAGTAAATAAAATAAAAAAGAATATTGTGTATTTGCCAAGCATATATCAAATATGTCCATAATAGTTATTATTTCTTTAAATATATATATTTTTTTTAAATAAAAAAGATCAGAGTTGACCAAACCTACAAGCAAATTATATACTATAAGGTTTATAAAATAAATATATTTTCAAATCGTTTTCTCCACATTATATGTGTTTTAATAAATGCAAACAATGTTATGAGATCGCTCACCGATAAGCGCGATGTTGTATGTAATTATTTTTACATCAAGTTTATTTGTTATATATGTATAAAATATATTATATATAAACATGTATTTTTTTATTAATTTCAAGAAAATATTTTTTTCATTTATTTTGTTTAATGGAAGAATCTAGTGGAAAATCATTATGTTTTCTATTTCCGGCGTCTTTCTAAAATTCTATTTAGAATAATGGAATCAGCAGATTTTCTTCTCATAGCGGCTACCATGAAACTAAACAAGACATTGAATAAGAACCAAACCCAAAACCATTGCGTACTCATAAATGCCAACATAATCAATGACATCAAAAAAATAAGTGAAATACTCAATAGTAAGTTGTAACCTATAAAAAAATTCGACACGAATACTTTATTACGCATGCTACAATATAAAACCAGTTAAAAATCAAAACAAGAAGCTTACTTCTTATTACAGAGGAAAAGTCAAGATATGCAAGTCAACACATTAAACAACTTATCATCAGTGTGTTTACGTAACGAGTGTCTCCTTTTGAAGCTAAAAAACAATTTCTAAAGGCCGTTGCGTAATTTTAATATGGCTACTGCTATAAATAAAACGTCAGAAGTCGTCGCGTCAAATTTTAAATCATGTAATAACTTTCTTCAGATCCAATTACAGTTCAGTTTTGTGAATATCATGTTATACCGATGATTAAATATTAGTAGCGGCAGCAGTAGTGGTAGGTTGAAAAGAGGGAACCTAGTGTAAAGTGACTACGTTCTCCACTTTCCTGTTAATATTATTATATAATATATTACTTAATAGGGAATACACAACCGTCGTATCATGAATATATATATCAGAATTAGTATTTCTTTTAATTATAGTTTCGCGTTATATAATTTAGGCAGAGAGAACCTTGATTGCTGACTAAACTAAATAAAGTAACATCTAAAGCCATAATTTAAAATAACAATTTCTCTTACTCCACGAAGGAAATTTCTTAATAAAAATATGCAATATTTCTCCTTAACATTTGAACCGACACGTTTATTCAACCAGGTGCTAACCGAGATTTTGATAATAAATTTTGAATTACACAACAGCTTTCTTCAGACCTAATTATAGCTGAGTAAATACCATGCCACACCCACGAGCCTACTGCCAACCAGTCAATCTTGTATTGCAATATGTGTAAAAGTTATACAGCATAACCCACATTGATGATCTGGTCTAGTACCATTGCGCTATACATAAGTTTATAAAAATACTTAAGTTTATTGAAATACTTTAATGAAAATAATCAATTCGTCCAAGTGATGTCGAACCTACAGTTCCACTGCGCCTCGATTACATCATGAAATATATTTTTTTATATTAAAAATGGCTTTTCAAACACAAACTGAAAAGGGCTAAAACAGAATTAAGAAACACCTCTTCTCAGTTCGCCGTCGCAAGTTGCAACTATAGTGCAAGCGTAACGCATTATTGCTGCGGTCACAGCTGCCGCCGCCGCTATCGCGAGTTACGATACGGTTGCCAATGAGGGAACCACTGACTGAACTTAATAAACGTTGCAAATGTAATGCATTTTGCATGAGAAGGAAATATATTTAAATTATAATAAATTAGTCCATGTTTACATATGTCCGGACAGTCGTGGTGCACGGGTACAATCGTGTGACTATAAACGCTACAGGTTGTGGTTTCGATTGACACTCGAAGAAATTAAATATTATTTTTTTTCGTTTTCTTCACTCTTATTTCGAGGTAAAGCGCGGCGTTGAGTTTCGCCACTCAACAGGCAATACCTCCAATTCAGCGTAAAGTGGGGAAAAGAGTGTCTTAACACTAGGTTCCCTCTGCCTACCCTGCTGTGAGCGGGATACAGCGTGAAGCAGATAAAAATAATTTCTATAAGCCTTTACTTAGTTATAATCATTTCTATATTTCATGTTCTGTATACCATCCATTATGTTTACATAGTAGGTATCTAGAAATGCATTTAAAAACAGTAGAAAGTGAATTCCAGACACGTAATGCTATTACCGCATTTGGCCGAAGGTGCTACAATAAGTAGTCAATATTTGACAATTCCTCATGACCTGCTGCTTTCCTGCTACGGCTACTTTCTACATTAATTATTTCTGTTATTTATCTCAGATTAATATTATTAAATATCCATATTTTAATAAAACATTTCCTATTTGAGATTATTTAATGATTCCTATAAGTGATACGCGAGTCTTATAATCTATATTTACCTAATATGTAGAAATATAACGGTTAGCGTTATAAATAATTTAAGAAAATTGAGTATATTTTTTTCATATATCAATAATGTGATCAAAAGTTAAATAATAAAAAAAATGAGATACAAAATAATTAATTGTATTTAATATAATATAAAGTTTTACTGTCTGAATATAATCGCGACGTATAATTCAAACTCAAAATTATTAATTTCCAATAAATTATTAAAGTCTTTTCTTATTGTTGAATCTATTTTGGACCCTATATTTTGAGAATTGTGCATAAAATGATGAATGAGCTTCATAATGAAGGAGCTTCATGGTGTATTTCACACACAGAAGGGTTAGAAGAGCGAGAAAATAATCCATTCCGCGAGTGGAAATGGTACGCACAACTGTTACGCTTGCAGTCAGAAGCTGCGCCACTGCGCCACTACAACCTCAATTTTTGAGACGAAGACGACGACATTATATACGTATGTTTGCATTCATGTATCGATTTTTTTGTTGTAGGTGGAGTTTATTTATAGCGCTGCTTCTCCTCGGAGTCGCTGTCGCGTCTGAAGAGGAAGACGAAGTACCTGATGCGGGAGTGGAGGGAGACGAAGAACTGGCTTTAGATCAAGAGGTATTTAGTCGTTTAGTTATTTATTTCGCTGCAAGTATTGCAATCACAAGTAAGATGAACAAAAAGACCTTGTGGTACAACACGTCGTTCCCTAAATTCCGCCCAACTTTGAGATAGGTATTATCTGTAGAATGGTGGAACTCAAAGCCTTACTTTGGCCCACAACACACAAAGATGTAGCTGAAATTTGGGACTGTAATAGTTTCAAGGTCTGTTTTTGTATTATTAATTCTGTTGTACCCAATTCCAATGTTTCTGCATAAGCGTAGGGAGACGGGGGGCTGGATGATCCGTGCCCACCCCAGTGTAGTCTAGTGCCCACATCAAAAATCTTACTAATAAAAAAAAATCCTCGAAAAGAAAAAAAAACAATGTTTACACGAACATACCTGTTCCAAGGTAAAGTCAACACCCTCCAGAAAGTATATTTAGACACGTTATTGTGTTTCTGTGTGTGAAATTATTAGTTAAACTTACATACATGGTAACATAACAATACCTCTGATATTAAAAGTAATTGTACATCAAATCAGCTTCACGCTGTATTCCGCACCCAGGAGGGTAGTTAGAGGGAACCTAGCGTTAAGACACATCATTCCTCACTTTCCGCCGAGTTCTGGAGGCATTGCGTGTTGAGTGGTGGGACTCAACGCCACGCTTAGCTTCGACACCAGAGCGAAGCAATGAAAATATAAATGTAAGTAAATACTTCATCTCCTCGAGTGGGGATCGAACCCACAACCAGTAGATTTTACAGTCACACGCTGTGCCTCGCGCCATCAAAGTACTCAAAGTACTTGTAATATTTCATAATAGCACAATATTCGTAGGTATCTCAATAATTGCTATACTTCCGACGGACCGCACCTGTATCGGTAACGTTTACTTTCATTCGCTGTAATGATTATGTTCTGATGTAAGACAAGGGAACTTGTAGGGTTTACCTATCTATGCTTCGCTAACATAACTTAGTTGACCTAAAGCTGGCTTGTTTCTTACATAACTTTATGTTTAATATTAAGGAAGTATAGAAATCAATAGACGACGTTAATTTAAAGATAGACATATTTAAAAGAAATGTTTTTTGAGACTAGGTTCTCAGATTCCCTTTGCCTACTCTGCTATAAGCAGAATACAACGAGAAGCTAAAATTAGCGTTTCCCACGTTAAGTTAGGAGTATGTAGCGCTGAACTCCAGAAAAGGAAGTGGATAAATAAGGTACTAAGTTGTCTCGAACATAATTATATTGTTATGCTATAACACGCTATAATTTACAGCAATAATCATGTAGCGAAAACAGTGTATCATTTGGGCTAATTTTAAATGGGACTTTACCTGTTAAGAAGCAGTCATAGTGAAACAGCTCTGAACTATAAAGACAATCGACTATTGTGAGTTGAATCCACATTGGAGAATGATTATATTTCATTTATTTTCGATTCTCATTCTGGTAGACGAAGCGCGGTGTTATGTCCCGCCATCTCAACACCCAATGCCTCGAAGATTCAGGGAAAATCGAGAATGGAATCCTATCACTAGGTTTCCACCGCCTACCCTGATATGCGCGTAAAAGAGTAAAGCTATTTTTTAACCGACTTCTTTTGACTTTTTTTTGAAAAGCAGGAGATCCTACAAATACCTATATTAAATGATAACTATTTCTTTTATGAATGGCCTTCGTTTATCTACTTGTTTTACACACAATACAAAAATTGATTCTGAAGTATGTCATTACATAATATCAATCAAATAAAATCTAGAGGCAATCGTGGCGCAGGGGCACAAGCGAGCGACTGATAAACGCGACAGTTTGCGGCTTCGATTTCCACTAGGGGAAATGAGATATTTAATATTTTCCTTTCGTCACTTCGATACCGGGGCAAAGCCTGGCGTTCAGTTCCGTCACTCAACACGCAATGCGTATACAAACACGTGTAACATTAGGTTCCTAGGTTCCCTATGATACGTCCCTGCTACGTGTGGGACACAGAGTGAAGTTAAAAAATAACACTGTATATAATGAATCAATACAAATAGCATTGAGAGTGCAGTTTTTAGTAGCGTTTCAACTAGTGAAAGTCGAGTTCATTAGTCACTTTTATACTTTTTGTTAGTTTATAAGATCGAAAGCTATAACTGCTTTCATTTGACCAACGTTCGATTATTTTCTTTTGTTATAATATCTCTTTTGACTTTCGTTTTTCATTTTTATATCCTATGCCGTTTTATGTATTTTACCATTATCATTTTACCAGCGACCCAAAAATGATTTCACCCGCTTAAACTTAGTTATATTATAGCAAAATTATACATAACCTTCACATAAATTGTGGTATATAGAACTATATGTTATTCTGATGTTTAAACATATAAATTTACTATAAAATTTCATCTAAATGCGTTCAGTTCTTTTTGCTTGACAACTAAACAAACATCTATCCCCGCAAACTTTCGCATTTACAATAATATTAATAAAGCAGGATTATCAGAAGCCACTCGTGGCGCAGGGGCACAAGTGACAGGTTATGGCTTTGATTTCTGGTGTCGAGGCAAAGCTCGGTGAGTCCACCACTCAACATGCAATGCCTCCATAATTCCGGAGAATAGAAAAGCAGAGATCGGAGTGTCTTAACACTGTGCTCCCTCCGCTTACCCTGCTACACGAGATACAGCGTCAAGCTGTAAAATACTCTATATAGAGTTTCCAGTATTTAAACTATTGCACATAAAACTAATTTACATAACAAACAACCTAAGAAAAAGACTCCATATCAATATTCTTGTAACGTTACGTAATGTTGCTTCGTGTTAAGCCGTGCTCTTAGTAGCAAAAAGCAGAAATATATTAGTGTCGTCGCGTGGGAAAATTGTGATATCAGGTGGCGTCAAACAATGGGTTATAAATATATAGAATCAGACAGAATATTATATAGCAGGGTAGGTAAAAGAAAAGTGTTGAGACACTACTTTCCCCAAGCACCGTCCCATTGTCGAGACATTGCGTGTTGAATGTTGCAACCTAACGCCACGCTTTGTCTTGGTACTAGAGTGAAGAAATAAAAATAGTTGATTCCTTCCCGTGGTAATCAAACCCACGACCGTCTCGTTTACAGTCAGAAATGTGTCAATGTCAATACCATGACCCCCTCAAAAAATAACGATTCGTATTTGAATATAATTGAAATTTAAATCCTATCATTTCGAAATGTGAATGAAAATTATATGTTTGACTGTATTCGCGATCGTTATAGCTTCGATTCTTAAATAAGATATACAGCAGGGTAGGCAGAGGGAGGGTCCGTAGTTAGGTAAGCTAAGTTCTACCTAATATATCTACAATATTTCAATTTGTGCTAGATATACCTTCAAAGAAAGTCTTTCTTACACACAACATCCGGGACATGCCTACATAAATTTATAAAATAAACAAAAAATCAACAGTCACGCACGAACCGTTGCGATATGCAATGAAAAATATTTCAATCCATTTGTATTTATTTTTTCACGTTCGCGCCGCACACGACCGCCATTGTATCGAGGGTTATGGAACAGCAGTAGGTAGCAACGGTATTGAAACCTACCTGTTATTCAATAGGCATATTTCTCAATTATTGTTTCCACATTAAGCAGCGTTTGACGTTTTTACGCCATTTATCTATGTAGGCACCTGTTCTGAAGGCACTTAGAAATTATTTTTTTCTTATTTATTTTAACTTTAAATTATTGTAGAGTATCGTGTCATGGAGTCATCGTCTGATTTAAGAATGCTATAGTTGTGGGTTCGATCATAGCTCGAGAGATAGTTTTTTTTTTAGATTTACTCTGTATCCCGCACGTAGCAGGGCTGGCAGAGAACCTGGAAACCTAGTGTTAAGGCACACTATTTCCATTATGAAGACACTTCCGTTCCCCATTTTCCGCCGAATTCTGGAGGCACTGCGTGTTGAGTATGAATACATGTATGTGTGTATATAACAATTAAACTTTTATCTACTTGATATATAGCACTCCAATCCAAAAAGCCTCGACATTTAACTGAACTAATAAAGCCTCTTAACATTATGTGTAAACAGTCAAAAGAACTGGGCGTCGTTTTTTTATGCATTTTATCTTTTATAAATGTCATTAGGCATGATATAAAAACATATATTATAAATTAATCTTTAAACAAGGTGATACTTTATAGAATATATATATTTCATTCTTTGTTATACGTATTTTATCTTATTTTTTAAAATAAAATAATTTTAAAGAGGACTATTTATTCTACTTTTTTTTTATAAAGAAGAGGGAACCTAGAATTAAGACACTAGGACCCGCCAAACGAACATTATCATATTTAGTAATTATTTTTATCTAAAATATATAAAAATATTTTTAGCATTAATATATTTAAGTAAGCTCAGGTCACATATCCTCAGTCCATACTACATATAGGCTTAATGACACGAATTTCATAATAATTTATGATCTTTAATGTAAAGATTTCATATAATTATGTATGTGGGATGTACTAGTTTTCATTGTTAGAACGAAAGCCACCTACGACGACGACGACGTTTTGTAATATTATATCTACCTATCATAGATGAGAACATTTATTCTAACAATATTTACGAAATTAGTTTTATATTTATAAATACATACAAAAATAAATTAGTACCTATAAGCCTCAGCCTCTTCTTCATTTTTTTTCTTAATCTGAACATATTTAAATTTAAAAGGGCGCTCGTATGGGATTATTTATTTTTAGATTACTATTTTTTTTTAATTTGAAAGAAACATTTTGACACCCTAATTCTATTAGATAATAATAAAATAAAAAAAATCTATAAAAGTTTGAACTATAAAATAATTAATCAAATATGGTATTTTCTTTTGATACCAGGAAACACGCAACCTCAGACCACGAGCATATAACCAAGCTGGTTACTCGAACACACTACCTAGCGGTTTCCGACCCACACCTTCGTTAGCTGAACTGGCAGGTTACCAGAGGCCACAGCAAGAACAGCAGGAATATGAGGTACCAGCCAGACAGCAGATCTACGTAGAGGAGCAGAGACCACCAGTTAGAGCACCTCATAGGAAGGTAAATAAGTACAATTTAAAATCAATATAGTAAAAACGTGATCATATAATTATAATAATAAAAAGAGATTAAAGATCCTAGAACATTAAATTAACATAATTGTCATGTTCTTAAACTTTTTTAACTTTTGACAGCCTCAAGAGAACCGCCCATCTAAAATCCAGCAGCAACTTTTGGAAGAAGAAGAAGAAGAGAAGGAAGAGCCCGACCGTCTTTCCCAACTATTGCAGCAATCCAAATTCGATTGTGTGAGCAAGAACACTGGGTACTACGCTGACCAGGAGCTGAACTGCGAGGTGTTCCATTACTGTCAAGACAATGTTAAGCATTCGTGGATCTGCCCTGACGGATTCACTTTCCATCAGGTATTTTTTATATTACTTGTAATCGTATGAAATTAAGAACATAAATAGTATTAAATAGTAAACATACATAAAATAATAATATATTGTAATTTGAAAAATCTTAAGAAAAGGATCTTTGAATTATTAGTAATTTTAACAAGATTTGTGTAATGTTGGATGTCGTATAAGGGTGATGGTGCTTTTGGTATACATACATCATATGAATAATAAAATATATCTATATTAAATACCTACATTACATACAGTACAGTACAAAGTTTATTTGTAAAATAAACATTATCATATATCTAGGTTAATGGTTTTTTCTATTTGCTTTTGACAGGTCCATCTAATTTGCATGCCGCCTACACACGACAACATCTGCCAGAAGTCTCAAAAATACCACTTCGTCAATGACTACCTCTACCGCCCCATCAACGAAGAGGAGGTCCAAAGGAAACCTAACGTGTCCCTCAAGTACTCCGACAGATTCTACCCCGCTGAAGTGTACAGGGATGACCGTTTTGAACAGGAAGAAGATGAGGAGGTGAGAATTTAAATGTACTGTAATGTTGAACAATTTCCGCCCAATTCCAGAGGTGTGAATGTCGCTCTATGTTTCGAAGCTAGAGCTACGAAACAAGATGATAAATATTTCATTTCCTCGAGTGGGAATCAAAATCACAACCTGTCACGTTGTAAATTACACAATTGTGCCTTTATTTGGCGTTTATTTGTTTTGGGGAAAAAATGTCTTTATTTAAATAAATGACCAAATAACTACATATGTGATAGTAATATTTTAAAATCTTATGATACAGGAAGAAGCACCACGTAGAGCTCCCCCCGCGCAACAAGCAAGGCCAGCCAGACTTCAATACCAGCCTCAAGTATTCCGATCCGCTGAAGAAGTCAACATACCCTTAGTCCAGAGACGCCCTCAGCGCCCCTACGATTTCGACAACTAACTTTAGAAAATAAGATTATTTAATTCTTGCGTACAGTATTCTAGCTCAGCTTTGTAATTTGCCAAATAACTGTTATTGCATACTGTCATTGACCAATTTTAAGTTCACGTTTAATAGTTTTGATGCCTATATTGCGTGATAGGTCCCAAAATTCATTATTTAAGTGTAATGTTAACGAATTTATTTATACTGTACAATAATCTGTTGTAATAAGTTACAAATTAGTTGTAAGCTAGTCTTTGTGTTAAATATAATAAGAAAATAAAAAAATATGTAAATTATGTGGAACTTTTATTATTTTATACCTAAATAAAAAAAAAATCTTTAATGAACAATGAAAGCCGAGAATGAAGATTAAATTTCAAGCGTTTACCGTATTACGTGAAAAAAGTAAAGAGAGCGTGATATGTCTTCATTATAAAGATCGCGAAAAATTCTTTCAGATTTTGATTGAATCCATATCGAACTATAATTTCATTGGACTTAAACTATTTTTTTTCTCATTGCGTTTCATTCAACGGAAATGGAAAAAACTATGATGTTTTGACAAGTGGGATAGATAAATTGTGTTTGACATTTGAAATACTCTCTAACATTTAAAAATCATTACATTGCCTTAAAAAATAAAGTGTAAATAATATTAATAGTATTGTTTAAAACATGATTTAATATATTTATTGTTAATTTAATATATTAACTGTAATTAAATAGATGCAGTAAAAGTAATATAAGTGTTTAAATATATAAAAGTTAAATATGAATTCTTCGGAATACAAGGTGTACCACGAATCTTTCATGCAAAACAACCACGGTTCGACGGCATTGCATACGTTTTTCTGCGTATTCTTCACGTTACAATGTACATTGTTTTGTGCAATTCAGCAAAGAAGAGAAGCAACTAATTATCTAAAAGAATATTTCATAATTGTCTTAACAATGATAATGGCTCACACATTTTTGTCAGATTACATTTATCACTTAAATATTGGAGCTTTTCTAATGTTACTCAAAGAAACCATAAAAAGATATGATTATTTGCATATTGTTAGCAAAATGAGTGGCAGAAACATATATGACAATGATAGAATTAAGTCCATATCATGCCTTAGGGGCTTAACTTACCTTATAACTGGATTTTGTATATTGGCAGTTGATTTTGTAGACTTTCCAAGGCATTTAGCGAAGACTGAAAAATATGGTTTTAGTTTAATGGACACAGGGGTTGGACTGTTTGTGCTTATAAGTGGACTTGTACACAAAAACGTTAATAAAAAGAATTATGTAGCAGTATTAAAGGGAAATTCCAAGTTTATTTTAACTCTTTTGTGTCTTGGTGTATTAAGATATTTCACAGTTAAACAATTAGATTATCATGAACATATCAGTGAATATGGTGTTCATTGGAACTTTTTCTTTACTCTTGCAGTATGCAAGTTACTATCAAGTATTTTGCTAGTATTAACAAATAAAGCTTTACTTTTAAGCATTTTAGCAATAGTTTTCCATGAGTTTTTGCTGTATAAAGGACTACAAGCTTGGGTTTTCAGTGATCAGCCGAGAATTTCTTTAATAGATGCTAATAGAGAAGGTATTACATCAAACTTGGGTTATGTGGCCTTGTATTTATTTGCTGCCTATTTAAGGCAATTGCTAGTCAATAATACAATTTTAAGATACTGTCTACTTAAAAAACTTGTAATCCTAGATTCAATACTATTTATAATTTCATATATTATCAATATATACAGACCAGCATCTCGGACTTTAGCAAATGCTGGCTATTGCTCTTATTTATGCACAGTATTGGTAACTGGAATATTATTTATGTATTTAATTGAAATCATATTTTTAAAAAGAGAAAGGACAATTACCTACTCCGTACCTTTTATATTAGATGTAATTAATAAAAATGGTTTATTATATTTTTTAATATGTAATGTATGCACTGGTAATATTAATTTATATTTTAAAACATTACTTCTGCCTCCACTTGCAACATTTGTGATTTTAAATTGCTATATGATTTTTACAACTTGTATAACTATCTTCGTGGATAAAACACTTCATAAACCAAATAAAAAACAAAAAAGAGTTTAAAAACTGTTTTATTTGTTTGTATAAAGAATTATTAAAATTGTAGTTCACACATAATTTCATTTCCTCATTCTTCTATTGTATGGACAAAGTAAGGTGGCGGGTTTTGTCACAAGGCGCTATAGATCAAATTCAGGAGGAAAGTGGAAATAGAGTGTCTTGATCCTAAGTTCTCTTTCCCTGCTAAATATAGTACACAGAATTTTGCTCAAACTTAGAGCTTATCGCATATATGGACATTATTAGAATTATTATTATATATAGAACTTAAGGTAAAATTGAGGCCGTCGTAGTGCAGGGGCAAAGGCGTGCGTACCGTAAACACGACGGTTGTGGGTTCGATTCCCTCTCGGAGAATCGCCACGCAAAACGCAATGCTGCGAGAATTCGTTAGAAAGCTACCTGTGCCTACCCTTACCCTGCTAGGTATATAAAAATTTACATTTCTAGTCTTATAATTTGAATAGTCAAATAAAAAAATATTTTTATCATATTGTTAAGCAAATATACAGGTGGAAGTGTCAGCACCATTTTAAATGAAACCAGTTTTAACAACTATAATAGAGTAATACATTTAATTATTTTTTTTTCCCAAAAATGAAAGTGATTTTTTCAAACAAAATAAATAATAAAATTATTGTTGTAATATAAAACGCCATTTGTCAAGAACGACGCACGCACACATAAACCTATCAAAAGGAAACCGCCGCATACGCCCCGTTTCTAAAACGAGTTGTAGGTTTTGGCGGCAAAATTCAAAGTTCATTAACTTTTAGTAATATTTTTGTAGTAGTATGTATTTACGTTATTGCGTCACACGAAATACAGGTATGGATAAACATCGTGAAATGAAAAAAAAATCCCACGTCTAAATTGTTGAGGTATCTTGATTAATTTCTTTAGGTATGGGTTAAAAATATTTTACCCTATATGCTGTTTCCGTAAAAGGAACGCTGACACTCCCATTCTGTATATATTTTTTTTAATTTAACAATTCTATTAGGGTGCCGTAAATAAATACAACTTACAATTGTATCTGACAAGTAACAAAAAATGATTACAAAATGGTCCCAAAGACTACTTTTCTACACTGTTTATCATCTAGATTAAGGACGATGAGTCGTGACCGCCCTGTAGTTCGTTGTAGATGGCCGATTTTATTTTAGTATTTTTACTCCTTTTGATTATTTTCATCCGGGATTAGGTTGCCACGACTTGTCGACCATACCGTCTGGTCTTACGCAGTCTTTATATTGGCACATCACTTCTATGAATACACAGAATTTTATTATCTATATAATAATTACTATTTAAAATTTCTCTCGTCAAAATGTCTAATAAAATTTATATGTGTTTAAAACAATATGTGAAACTACTAATAATATATATTACATTTTTTATTTATTTATTTCTTTCATTTGAATTTTGTTTTGTTTGGTTCGATTCTGAGTAGAGGTACACAGTTACTGGTATTGTAAAACACAGCTTAAAGTGTTTCTTAATAAAAGAAAGTTGGACAGAAACATTAAGTCAAAAAATCAATATATATATTTAGGTATACAGGGGATGTATAATTTAAATATTTGATATATTATTAAAACATGTAAATTAAAATATTATTATTACATATATGTAAATGTCCAAATTACACTATGTTATCTATATGATAGTATAAAATATGCTTTAGAAATAAACAAAAATATAAATTCTTAACACTTTACATTAATAAAAATATTGTATAATAATACACTTCTGAATATTAGGCTTTCCAGTATTAGTCAATTAAAATTAGCAATATCAAAAAAAATCTAGTTTTTTTTCAAAATGGACACATTTCTGAGTTATGTACTAATCTATCTATATATATAAAAGGACATGTACCTGACTGACTGAGGTAAGACGCACGCACAGCTGTAACCGCTGTGCGTAGAAACGTGAAATTTGGACAGATGTTTATTTTCATAATCTGGACATCCACTAAGAAGGGATTTTGAAAAATTTTAACCCTAAAGGGATGAAATAGGGATTGAAAGTTTGTATGGTTTTTTTTTAAATAGGCACCGATTTTTATAAAATTTGAAATTCAGACTCTTAAAAATGTTTCATTGAACACGTGTTTCGTGCTTTTTTTAGAATTCACCCCTAAGGGTGCAAATAAGCGGGCGAAGCTGCGCGCGCCCACTAGTAGAATATATAATATTTTAGTATACTTAAAATTGAATTTGTTAATGTACATTTTACTCGATATAATAAATAAATAGTTTAATTTTTGTTAATTCTTCACAAACATTAAAATAAAATCTGACATTTCTTATTACACAGATTTTTTGATTACAAAGATAATTATAATAGAATAATTACGCCTATTTAAGGAAAAAAATATTATAACATAAAATCAAGAAATAAATAAACAATACAAATAAAAAACAAAAACAATTTCAAACAAAATTGCATTCTAACTTATGTTCTATGCAAAAGTGGTAGTATATCTTCACTTTTAACTAAAATCTGTCGAGAGAGCAAATTAATACAACAAAAAACAAATATATATAACAAAATGGCAATTAAAACAAACAAATATGCAAATAAACTGGGAAACCTTTGTGGAGACCAAAACACTGTGTATTTTAGTTGTTGATTTTCTGAAAAAAAAAAATGCTAATATTATAACATTTCCTGTTGTTTATATATTAGGGAAACTAGTGATAATACACTCCGTGCAGAACATACTACCTCGGAGTCATTACATGTAGAATGAAGAAAATGAGTCACACCAACGTTTTTTGTTATCAGAATATATATAAAAATTAGGTAACTCGAGGAAAAAGAATCTGCTTTTATTTTTTTTCTATCTTCAAAAATGACTGAAATATTAAACATTAAAGTACAGCCTCCGCGGCAAAATCTGGCTAAGCGTGTAACGACATGCCGCGTCTTTGGCTCGTTTAGCTCTGGCTGTTTCGCTATAAATCCAATTGTTTTTTATAGTAAATAAATAATGGTTTAGATATATTGTATAGTCTCTAGGGGCCAGTCTTCGCGCAGGGATACAAGCGTGTGACTGTAATCGCAACAGGTTGTGGATTCGATCCCCGCTCGAAGAAATATAATATTTACATTTCATGCACATAAACACGATGCCGCCAGCTACTGCAGTGAAACTTCACAATGCTATAAATCCAAATCCGATTTGGATGAAACAAAAACTATTATTATTTGTCCGAGTACACGTATTAAATGCAGTAATTGTTATAGTTAAATTTTGATGTGTTAGTATGACTCATTAATGATGTCTTGGTGCCAAACCAGGGAAATGTCAATAAAAATCATTTAACCTCTACCATGGGCGGAGGAAGGGCGGAGCTATCTGGGCTATAATGACCCTAGAATATTTAGAAACAAAAAAATAATTAAATTAAGTAGACAAGAGTATATATCATTTTAAAGTTAAAAAATGTTGGGCCTCGGTTAAAAAAATTATCCACATTGATATTTTAATTTTGTTCAACTTTGATAGGATGATCACCGCTTCGTTAAATCGCACCAAATGGACTCAAGAGCAGAAAATAGAAGATTTGTTAAATAGAGACCGCGACAAATGGATTGTTTGTACTTGTTTTAACTCTTTCGTTTACCGCATATTTAACAGTAGGGGTCGAACCCAAAATTACCGTGTTAACAGTAATAACTAATACAACACTAACTTACTTACTAACAGTAAGTAATACTGCGCCACAATAGCTGCATTTTTTTACTTACAAGTAAAATACTAAAAGAGAATAACATAAATATCATTAACTCACCAACTACAGCCGCTCCGTATCCAATTTTACTAGTCCCCATTCTATAAGAGCATGTTGGTACAAATATTTCATACAACCACTCATTGTCCAAAGCAATGTTTAATATTGGGTCATTGTATTGAAAAAGATGAGTCTCTTTAGACTCAAAACTCTTCTTCTGTCTCACATATTTTGATAAATGCTCATGTGCACAGAAATATATGTCAGCATGTATTGCTTTATTTACCTGGAAAATGGAAAAAAATATATATTATCATCAAAAATATATTATACTATAATATAAAATAAATATTTACCAAAAAAATATATCCAAATAACGTTGTATTTACAGTTGCTAAACATACTTATCCTACCTAATCGAAGTGTTCAAAAATCTTATAATAACTTCGAAAACATACGACAGTAAACATAATTTATAAAACATCATTTATTGTACTACTATGGCTTCGCCTCTTTTAAATGTTGCTTTCTTATAAATTATTATAACATCCAAAAAAAATAGCAGCTCCATCCTTATTCCTAAATAGAACGGAAGATGTTAACAGTCAGACGCTGTTACACTGCGCCACAATTTGTTTCGTTTGCATACTTTAGTATGCAGGATAAACTCGAAACTGAAAAAAAATTGTAATATATTAAACCTCTCTTACCTGTTTCCCATAAACACCTTTAGAAGCGACAGGATAATGAGAAACACCAATTTTCACATTCAAATCTGGATCGTCGGGTCCAGTAGGTACTTTATACATTACTGAGTTAACTTTGTAAAAAGTTACATTTTTGTAGCTAATTACAGAGGGTTGATTAAAAATACTATTAAATTCGGCAACTTTGTCGTGTCTTATTGGCTCATTTTCACCACCTATGTCATTGTCACCGGGAAGCCATACTTGCTAAAATAAAATGAAATAACACATATTTATTAAAAATTATTGTAACAAATAATAAAATATAATAACAATAAAAAAACTGGACAAGCGCGAGTCCGGCTGGCCCACCGAGGGTTCCGTCCAAAAATTGGAGGTCACGAGCTTTTTTTGAAATTCAAGCTAAGCTTAGGTAGAACCTTTTCATCTTTTAAAACCAAATTTTGCCCTCCTTTTAAGGTTATTATTTTTTAGGATTTAACCACAAATTGTTAGTAGTTAAATTCAAAATTCAAATTCAAAATATTCTTTATTCAAATAAACTCTTATAAGCACTTTTGAATCGTCAAATGAACATATAACAAAAAAAAAAGGTACCGCGGTTCGGAAGGCAGTTCTGCTGAAAAGAGCCGGCAAGAAACTCAACAGTTGTTCGTTAAATGCTAGCTGCCAAATTTCATAATTCTAGGTCAACCGGAAGTATCCTATTAATTTTGATTACCTTTATAATATCGAAATACGCGTTTTTTGCGATATGAACGGCCAAATATTTTTTACTCAACGCTGAGCTTTCTGCCATGGTGCCAGAGCGTAGAAATGAAAATATTAATAAATAATAATTCATTCACTTGAGTTCCACCGTCTCACAACACTCTTTCACACCCTTGTGCCCCTGCGCCACGCCAGCTCTATTAACAATTAATGTAAGATTAAGATATGGAGATCATATAATAAAATGATTTGAATACTAATTATCATTATTATTTTTTCAATTCACAATCATACTATAAGAGGGGGTTCCTCACTCGGAAGAGCGAACTATTTTAGTTTCGACTTTCACATTGACTTCGACGACATACACAATATCTCAAGTTCATCGGAAAAAAGCTTGAAACTGCAATAATATCCAAACTTATAAAGTACTTACAACAACTGGATAATACACATTAAATATATCGGCTAATCTCTTCACATAGCCGTGGAACTCAGCCATAGTAGCAATAGAGCCCTCATCCATCAAGTCCCCTAGGTATACTAGCACATCTGGGTTGAAATGTTTTATTGCCATAGTAAAGGTTGACCTCAAGTATCTAAAAAGTAAAATATTTTTAGTATTTAATCACACTTATATTTGTAAAAAAAATCAATATTAAGTTGGTAGAGGGAGCCTAATGTCAAAAAAATCTATTCTTTGTTTTCCACCCAAATTAGAGACTTTGTGTGTTGAATTAGGGCCGAATTTAGAGATTTAGACGACAAAATTCCTCATTAATATTCGGATAACAGGATTAATTTTAAATTCAAAATATTTATATGTCAGAAGGAGCGGCAGAAAGTTGAAAACGGAGCAACAAAATAGAGAACTGAAGTTGAATGATTTATTAGATAAGATGGATCGAAAAAGGCGAGCCACGCGTCTAGGACTTGTTTAAAAGGCGACGTACAATCATCGTGCCTTTGTGTACAACTTCACGGATAGACTTTACTAGCAATAAGGCTATTATTTAGATTAGCTTGGATAGTAAAAGTATGTTAAAATATTAGTAAGAAGAATGCAGAAGAAAAGAATTCAATAAGCTGTTGGAGGAGTCACAAGAAGGCTTTGGACCTGAAAGAGGCCAAGAAGTTTCTGATTTTTTGTGCACTTGAAAAAGGCGTTTGACAGAGTTACAAGAAAGAAAATATCAGAGGCAATGCCAGGGCACAATGTGAACAATTGCTGCAGGCGTAGCCTCATTATAAAAGTCACTTAGCTTGAGTGTGAATAGAAGCTCGCACATACCCTTGCTTACACACACAGCCAACTGGTAACTTTATTTATGTAAGTCTGAATGTGAGTAAGACCCAGATTCTGGTATTTGAAAATAATGAAAAAAAGAATGACATGCAAGATCTGTGTAAATGGAAAGTGGAGGTATGTTAAGTATAGATGGAAAATATAAAACCAATAGGGAAAGGTCTATTGCTTCTGGTCACAGAATTGACAAAACTTCTTCCTGGTACTTTCTCCCCAGTATTGATCCCTAGGTATAGTATTGAAAGGGAAAAATTGCAAATGTTTTATCACTCATTTAAATTACTAGGAAGTGTAGTTTTTTTTTCTGTATTTCAAGTTCAAAACAGCAATAAAAGCTACTGGCATTTTTTCATTTTTAATACTTTAGTATATTTTGATGGTCGCTAACCATGGAAATATACATTCACTTCATATGAAGTAAGTATTGGTGGCAAAGTTTAAAGTTGTTTAACCTTTAGTAATATTTTTGTAGTTGTAAATGTTTACATTATACGTATTTTTGCGTAACTGCATCACACGAAATACAGATATGGATAAACATTGTGAAAAGAAAAAAAAATCCTATATCTAAACTGTTGAGTTATCTTCATTAATTTCTTTAGGTAGGGGTTTGAAATATTTTACCCTATATGCTGTTTCCGTAAAAGGAGCGCCACCTCTTCCACTTGTATTTTATCATAGAAAATTGTTAAATTAAATAGCATTTTTTTCTGTCATTTATAGATTAACTTCTCACTACCTGTCAAATATAATAATTTGAGTAGTAATCTATAGATTTTGATGATGTGACATATTTCATACAAAATATGTAAAAATTAAGCATTACATAATGCTTGATTATATTTTGTTTGCATAGACTTAAAAGTTTATTTTTACTGTGGTCCAAGGAAGTATAGACCAAAATGATGTTAATCTCAGTTTGATTCCTTCTCCTCCTTATTTTAAAACACAAACAAAAATAATAAGTGTGTTAAAAAGGATTTAGACACATAGAAACAAACAGATAGGCAGATGAAAACAAGTGTGGTCCTAGAATCTTCTGTAGCCAAATAAGGGTTCTAACTTTTTCTTTTGATGGACAAAATCTAAAATATTTAATTTGATAAAGTTGTGAAATAATTGTGAAATTTTTAGGTCAGTCGTGGACCACCCACGACTGACCTAAAAATTGTCTTAATTCCACACAATTTTTACCTAAACAATATAATGTACATTGTTTATTAATATTATAAGTACCTGTCGCTATCCCAATTAAAAAGCAAACTAAGAGGAGGAGGTACAGCTTGTTCACCCTGTATTTGAGGATCTGCTACAAGCAGAATCTTCGTACATTTCGATGGATGCTTGCATTCTAACCCTTGCCAAAACAACGGCTGTATAACGTAAACCAGCCATTCACAATAAAAAAGTACAGCTAGCGGTGCCGCTATCAGGTATTTTAAAGTAGTTCTGCAAAGTATAATAAATATATTAATTTGCAAAGTATACTAAATATTTTCATGAAAGTTTTGCTGTAAACAACATGTTAAATTGAATATAAATTTATAAAAAACCTTCTTCGCAAATACATGAGTCTCTTTTCTTAACATCACAATCAAAATGAAATTTTATCTTATCTAAAACTTGACGATTCACTTGTAGTGTAGGCCGTGGAAAATAAATAATAAATATTTAAGTTGGGGATTGAAATTGTTTACAGTAATGGAAACGATTCGTTTAACGCTATTGATTGTCAATTTCTAACACAATTCATAAAAATCTAATACCTTCTAAGTTATTCTGAAAATTTTAATGAATTAAAAGATAATTAATATATAAAACTATATTTTAATTTTATTGTAAAATATTCTTCTTATTATAATATTTGTTAATAAGTCACTAAGTATTGTTAACTAATCTGAGTCGTAACTGGAACACTACGTATTCTATAGTTATTTACACTTTTTCGAACGTTTCTATTGCGGCGGTTTGACAGGTCAGCTTCGAGCCTCTTTTTAGCTTTCCGAGTAGCGTATTTTCATTTTATTTTACGTTATGTTTTTATTTTCGCGTTAAAAGTAATATTAATGTAGCCATTATAGTAGTATACATCATATATTAGATCGTCTCCAAGTGCACTTACAGTGTTACATAAACACATATCGTAGAGCGCTAATCGTATCGGCAGTTCTTATGCATATAACTACACGATACGTCAGTTGATGAATGTTGTCTGAAAGATAATGGATGTGGATACTCCTAACTTACTAAAACGGTGCAGTAGTGCACCTCTTATCAATGAAGCGGCGTCTACGGCGGCTACCTCGCCTACAACCAACACGGCTCCCAGGTAATGCCTAGATCAATCGACACGCCTCCCACGGGCCCCGATGCGGTTGTCGCTACGTACCTGCCTATTTTTGACAGCTGCTGAGGTCGTCAGTGGGTGCCGTGCACGCATTTAGATCTATATTTCACACTAATAGATGCATGTTGGACATATTATTTTAATGGTATAATCAAAATTACAGCCAAAATGTTTTGAAAATGATTGTGATGTGATACACATGACAGTGTGATATCATTAAGGTGAGAATAACATATATCTCTAGGAACAATATTTGGTAAATGCTTACAATGTAGTCTAGATAGTGTTAGTAACATTCCTGTATGTTTCAGTATGTATATATTCTCCATTAGTAAAATGCTTCATTGAAAATAAGCATTAAGCATATATGTTATGCTGAAAAAACAATTACATTTTTATATATAATTTTAAAATTATTACTTACTAGTAATAATCAATATCTTAAATACACCTTATGTTAATTGAAGTACTGCTTGATTTAAGCCAGAGAAGAGTTATTTTTAAATTTATTACTCTTTTTTTTTCAATTAAAAATCAAACACAACAACATCATAGAAAGTAAAGTGGTACAATTAGAAAAATAAAATCTTCTATAAAGTTAATAAACAATATAATATAAAAAAAATACTACAATAATACAAATTAAGATTTATTTTTTCCAACATTTAAATAAAATTGCATAGTTCTAAAATAAACATCTAAGTATATAATGAGTTACTGAATAACAAATAAAACATTTTTTTTGTCTAATGGCAATACTATTTATAAATCTTGTTTTTTAACTTACCCCCTTGTTAATATTATCTTAATTACAGATGGTATTAAACACAATATGCTAGTTATATTTAAGTGAGTGGAAATATCATATTAATATAATAAATTAGCCTTTGTTCTATGATACAATGGTCAAGTAATTGGCATTATTATAAAACAATAAAATACAAACCTTTAAAACAATGACAGTATAACAATAAATATATAAATAATAATATTTTTTACATTATCATAGTGCAGTGGAGTTATTTTTGCAAAGGTTCTGAGTTTGAATCTTTTTTGATCTATGAAATATAGGTGTTACTTAATTTTGAATAGTTCTGTTGTTTTAAAGTTCAATATTATTGTAAGTTTTTTGTTGAAATGTGTACATAGTGATGTGTCAAAATATGAGAGATAGATAATAAAATGTACAATTTAGTTAACACTATTTTCTATATATAGCTCATAGCTGGTTAAGCAGAGAATAGTTCAAGATACTATGTTTACTGTTTTTCTGTTGAAATTTTGGACATTGTGTGTTCAGTGGCAGAACTTTAGTCGTGTCAATAGACAAAAATCCTGGTTACAGTCAATATAGGTTTCAATTGTGATATAAGAATAAATAAATATTTTCTATACATATAAAATTTTAAGTATATCATATTTTGAATTGGATTTGGATTTCCTATAATTATTCTTAATTAACAAAATGTGCATATGCAAAAGATACTATTTGATTAAAGTCTTTTAAGATATTTTTTTCACTATCTCATCTAAAGTAAAGGTCACTCATACATTGTAAGTTATTTCATCATTTTCAAATCACCTGTAATACAATCTTCTTTTATCTTAAAATTATCTATACTAATATTATTAAATTGAACAGTTTGTTTGGTTGAACATTCTTATCTTGGTACTACTAGTTGACAAATAATTTCTTTATCCAATTAATTTTTTTTAGCTAAGTGTATAGTAGGGTAAGCTGCCTCCCTCCGCTGTCTGCCCATATTTTCTAGACATTGCGTGTTGAGTAACAGAGTTAGAAATAATGATAATATAATAAATATAGCAAAGCAAACTTATATGTTAATTAATTTTACGTCATAAAGGGCAATGGATATTTATATTATTTAAGTGTCATGTAGAATCATATATTATAAAATATATAAATCAGCTTCACCCTGTATCCCGCACACTGCAGGGTAGGCGGAGGGAACCTAATGTTAAGACACTCCGTTCCCCACTTTCTGCCGAATTCTGGAGGCATTGTGTGTTGAGTGGATGGAATGGAAATATAAATTTAAGTAAATATTTCATCTCCTCGAGTGGAGTTTGAACCCACAACCAGCTGGTTTTACAGTCACACTTTGCTCCCCTGCGCCATGACTGGCCTCAAGTTTTAGTGTAAACTATATATTTTATAAACTTCTCATTACCAGAGTGATGAAATGACAATATTAAATTTTTTACCTCCAGGCCAGTATGGCCAGTGGGGTACAAGTGAACAACTGTAAACACAACAGGTTGTGGGTTAGATTTCCACATGAGGAAATTAAGTAATTAACATTTTCATTTTCATAACTAATGTAACATCAGGAAAATGAAAATTGTAAAAAAAGTATTAAATATATTTCATTTTCCTTGGTTCTTTTTGTCAATTTTCTTTATGTTATAGATTTACTTTTGTTTTGAAGAAATGTATGGATTTCTCAAAACCATAAAAGAAATTGAGCAAGAAGTCACTAAAAATATTAACTAGTTTTGATAAGAACAGTACACAAGAGACTGCTTATAAACATTTTTTATAGTTTCAATAACTGTTATATCAAAATATGGTGGTGTTTGTTTTATACAGTTGAATGTATTTGAAACACTGATTAAAAAAAATATAAATCTTGCTACATAGCTTATTGTATTTGGGTTAACTAAAATTAAAAGTAAAGTTTTTTTAATGATATTTTTTTTTGTTGGGTTTTTATTTTCAATTGACTGACTTCAATTTTTTACATAAGTTTATTTAATACTAGCTTTTACCTGCGGCTTCATCCTAGTAGTCAGTTGAATGAAATAAGACACAGTACCATTTTCTTTTAAGGTAGTCAGAGGAAACCTGGTGTTAAGACTATTTGTTCTCATTAAGGCGCATCGGCCGAATTCTAGAGGCATTGCGAGTTAAATGGCGGAACTTTACGTCGCTCTTTGCCTCGTTACGAGCTCAAGTTCCTCGAGTGAACCCACAATCCGCCACGTTTACAGTCGCACGCTTGTGATCCTGCCCTACGACTGATCTCAAATTAAGACGTGCCTGAAGCAATTCTCAACGCAGCTTCAATGTGTTTCAACAAAACAATTATTGTGGTGAAACTTACATAGCCGTCCTCGATAAATGGACTATCCACATTCGAGGCAAAACATTCAACCTGTGTGTGTTTTATATAAGATTTTATGTTTGATAATGTTATATAAAACACACAATTTCTGGTCATAAATTGGAATATAATTACCATTGTAATCTGATATTTACATAATGAATCAAAAAGCTGTTGATAGCCATTTAACTTTTTAAATACATTACACCTAAAATGTCTTTTTTTTCTGTCAGTGCAGGTGGCAATTTTATCTTCCATGCCGATCTAATATATTATCCCCCATTCTAAGTCTGTCCTATCTATATGTAAATAAATTGGTTCCAGAAGCACAACATTCTTCGGCATGTTCTCCAACAACAGCCTCCCGCGCACCCGCAGCAATAGTATCAGCTGCAGTCCACTGTCTGCCGCTGTCAATATACCATCCAGCCTTCAAGTGAGTTTATTAAATGAAATTAATATGTATATTAACTGAAATAAGTAAATATATATTATGTGGGATGAGAGAATGTTGTTATATGATTGTGTTTGAAATTATCAAATATTGTTTTCAAAATCAAAAAAAATAAATTCAAAGAGATTTGCGAGCACATTTGCTTACTTGAATGAACATATTGTTACCACCAGCTCGGAAGCAGTTACCGAGAAGATGAATATCCATTTCATTATATTTATTCATAATTATGTTTCCAATTGCAGACCACCTGTGGTCGTAGGTTAACACCGCGCGTAAACCAGCTCCGCGCTGAGGAATGTGCGGACGTAAGCAATACGAGGGAAGTGGCGCACGAGAGGGAGGTGCATACAGCGATGCAAATGGGACAGTCGTATGAGGATCTCACTTTGGTGGGAGGATTGGCTAACTCGCCTACTAGGGTGCCTAGGTAGGTTTTTGTTTTTTTTTTATGGAAAAAGACAAGGCAAACGAGCGTACGGGTCACCTGATTACCCATCAGTGATCACCGCCGCCCACGATCCTGTGTAACACCATAGGAGCGAACGAACAGGTAACGAACTTAATTAATAAATAATGCCGGCGAATTAATAAATAAATAATTATTGTTTTAATTATTTTTTTTATGTTAAATAAAAAAAAAAGCTTGCTTTAATTGCTATGTGAATTGAGATATCAGATGAGAGATTATCTGTGATACACGTGAAAATTTTCATTGTGGTTCAACTTTATAGTAGGGAAAATGGCATTGCAAAATTTTTATATAAAGCAAGTTACAGAAGTTTGGAACTCACAAATCTGTCAGATTATCTGTCTGTTTTTTTATGTATGTTCCTCGATTACTTAAAACATTTAGACTGATTTAAAGAATTGTTTTGCTTGAAACGTATTCCCAGCTGGTCCAATAGCTATAGGTTCAGAATCTGATGAGGTGGAAAAATCTAAGGAATTCTTTAGATTTATGGGCACACTTGAAGATATTTTAGTATTTTTGCTGGAAATATGTTTATCTACTGTATGCCAAATGCCGCAATATTGTTTTGAAAACGGCTCAATTATTTCTAAGATTACCTTATATAAATAAAAAATTGTTTCAATTCTGGCTTCAGTAATATACAAATAACATATTGCAAAGAGAACCTTAGGCTTATAATCGCAGACGGACAGTTTAATTTCTTTAACATATACAGTATATATTACAATCGTTAATAAATAATTAATTTGTTGTTTGGAACAGCCACATTATATGACTGTGTTCTTATTAGGAGTTACATCATCTAGTTACAAATGATAACAATAATGTTGCATGGTACTTTTGAATGTCTATCTGAGTATTTGGCATTCTTTTTGACTACTACTACTAACTTCACGCTTTATCCTTAGCGGGGTAGTCAGAGAGAATGGAGCGCCAAACGCTACGGTATTCTTTTTAACTTTTAATTTATAAAAATAATTAGTGGAATTTGAATCTACAACCATTTCGCGATCAAGCCCGTCCAGACTTTGCTAAAACAATGTCATTTAACCTGTCTGTGCCACAATCAAATCATTCATTTAAACTGGTTATTAATATATTATTTGATAATAATATGCGAAAACTTGAGGTGCGCGTGAAGAATTAACAAGAACAGCGTGAAGATAAATATATTGTTATTTTGCACATTAAATGATTAAAATATGTTTAGGGTTGAATACATGTGAAAAAATTTAAATATAGAAGCGAACGTGTCGCAGTGGACCTTCTGATTGTAGGTGCGATGGTTGTAGGTTCCATTCCAATTCTGTGTTAATATTTTATTATTATAATCGGACAATAAAGTTAATTAAAATAGAGCTTAAATTACAGACCAAAAAGTCTTAGTTACCTTGTCTCTACTTATTCTTCAAAGAAAAAAAAATCACACTTAAATTTAAAAAATACATTAAGAAAACTATCTTTGCAATTTTCAGGTTCTCCCCAGTAGTTTCTCCATCACCGACACGCAAGTTCACAACGCGGCGGAGTCTCAGCCCGATAGCTTTACGAGCGTCTTCCTTCAGTCCAGTCCGGCCCAACGTTCTAGTCGGCAAGAGACGATGTGATGATGGAGACTCTTCAATTTCCAAGAGAATGTGCACAGATAGACTGACACCTTCAACCCCGGGAACTCCGGATTCAGATTCCCTGGAATGCACCTTCAGACCCGTGTCTCCCAGAGCGCAGCCTATGAATGAACATGATGCTCAGGATAATCAAAATCACAAATCTTCGAGTCCAAGCTAATAGTGTAATTGTGGAAATGTATGGGACATTGAATTGCTGTGACATCATTTCATCACAGATTTCTGAGTGCAATTTTACTTTGATTGGTAGTTCAGATCCATCTGATATTTCTTGATGTCCAGTTAACCATTTCACTAGTCGGGCTGGAAGCTATTATTGATCAGATACAAAACATATATTAAAGGATAAAAAGTGTCAGTTAGTGACTTGTGTTATATGTGAGACTATGTAATAACATATACATATAGTAATGTTATAAGCAATTTATAGGTACCAAATATCAAATTATTGATGCCTAATCTGGGATTGTTGACGGGTTCGAATCCAGCAGTATATATAATACAATATGTGTAGTACTTGTCAGGTGCATAAAGTAGCCTATGGCATTAGTTCCTAATAGTGAACTTATATTATCATACTTTAGTGTAGGGTAAAGCGAGTGCCCTTTTAATAGCCAAAGCATCCAAAACTTTATTGTAATATTGTAAATATATTGTAGCGTTATGTAAACAACGCATGTATATACTTTATAGTGTAGTTTTAAGTAGTAGCCACTTGTGTAAGCTCATTTAGGAGGAAAACCTCCTTCATTCCCGCCTTTCGTTTGTAATTAGTTTCATATTAGCCATGTTACTAGGAGTGCTATTAAAATTGTCTTCTGGCAGCTTTATTTTATCTGGTTTCCATTGTTTGACAAAGGTGTTTTTGTGCTAATATCTATTATAATTAATCCAATATTAAAATATTTTTGTAAATTAATTATAAGCGAAAATGGATATGTATGAATTAACTTTCGAATCATTATATAATTATTAAAATTGACATTAAATAAAAATACTAAATATATAAGACACCTTTGACAAATAACATACAATTTATAACTAAGTGTTTGTTCATTATATTCATAAAATCCACACAACATATAAAAATTCCATATCTTGATTTAAACACTAATCCCAAGACAAATCCTCAGATATTTCATTATTTTGTGTTCATTATTCACTTTGAATATGCTTTCGATTGTACCATATTGGTAGTCCATTGAATGTTTCTTTTGTGTGATTTTTTTTGTTAATAACTTGCCAATATTATATTAATCTGTAGTACAGGGTACTGTCGCACATTTTCTTTGATATGGCGCAAAATATATTTATTGTATTATTATTTATAAAATTGATTGAAAATTGAGGCCAGTCGTGGCGCAGCGGCACGAGGTGTAACTGTAAAACCGACTGGTTGTGGTGGAACCACTCGAGGAGGTGAAATATTTATTTAAATTTATATTTCCATTTCTTCGCTTTGGTGTCGAGGTTAAGCGCAGCGTTGAGTTCTGCCACTCAACGCGCAATGCCTCCAGAATTCGGCAGAAAGTGGGGAACGGAGTGTCTTAACACTAGGTTCCCTCTGCCTACCCTGCTGTGTGCGGGATACAGAGTGAAGCTGATTTGATTTTTAATTAATTATTTATAAAGTGCAAATAGCAAGATACATAGGAAGGCCATCGGGTATTTCATATTCACGCTTTATCTCGCAAATAACAAGGTTGTCAGAGTGTCAGCTCAGTTCTCCCCTTCCTATCCGAATTCGAGACATTGCGTGTTGAATGGCGAAACTCAACAGCGCGGTTTGTATGCCAGAGAAAGAGTGTAAAAATAGTTTACTACCTCGAATGGGAATCGAACCCACAACCATTATGTTTACAGTTAAATACTTTCACTGTGCCAAGATGGTATGAAGTTAAGATATTCAACTACTTTATTTAAAAATTAATATTTGATTGGCTTGATTAAGACATATTAAAGACAAAAATATTTTGATTTATTATTATATATACTTTCATTATTTAGTTGTAAATGATTGTTTGATATTTAATCTTTCTTTGAATTGTTATTGTTTATCTAAAGAATATCAAACCCTACAATCTTATAAGATTATAATGTATTCCAATACAGTCGTCATATCAAAGATTGACACATTATATATACTAGTATACAAATAACATTCAATGGATTTTTTAATAATAATCAATTAATTATTTCATAATTTAATTATTATTTCTTTACTTTAATAATAGAGTTAAATTAGCAAATGAATTTGTCGAATACCTCAAATACATTTGTATTAACATGTTATAAATATGCATTTTTTCTTTACTTTAAGTAATTATATTATAAGAAAGCTCTGGGGCGACATAAAATTCGCACAAAACTTGAAATAAATAGTTTGTTACAATTCTTATTGCATTGAAATAAGTCTGGAAATAGCTGTGACTATGTAAACATAAAAGGTTGTAACTGATTTCTAATACATAATTATTCAATATAAGTAAGGGGCCTATACATAAATCATGTACATTAAAGAATGAAAGGTATCGAAGTGTGACGAGGAGTGGGGCATTAGGAGAGTATAACTGAAAATTTATTTATGCGTAAATCTAATTTTCACATATGCGAACAGCTGTGAGAAACTGACAAGGGGAATGGTTAAACGAAAATCTTAAAATATGTTTGACATAATTTATGGATGGCCTCTAATATATAAATAAACGATAGACAGAAGAACTTTTATTATATATTTGTTCCCTGGAGCTTACCATTGCAATTGGCTTATCAAATATTGTACCTACTACGTGTATAAGTAGACAGTTTTGTAATTTTTGTATGTATGTCATGAAGACTTCTAAGGTATATTGTTTAAGTGTGATTAAATCACAACATGGACTCTAATAGACACATTTTTTCATTTCATTTCGATCAAAAAAAAATGAGTTACCAAACCAAAATCACTTTTATTTACATCAGTTTACATGTACCTTGTATAATTAGACAAATGATAAGAAAAAAAAAACAGTGTTTAAAAGATAATTAATCTAAAAACTTACCACAAAATGAATAACATTATTAATATATAAACATTCCAATATTTTGTACTCTTTTAAAATGTGATAAATTACAAAACACGACGACGTCAACGCGACGTAGCGAATCTCACAATTATTAATAGTTAAAATGTAAATTAATTAAAACGATACAAAAAATCCATTAATAATAATATTAATAATAATTATAATTGTTTATAATTAAAAGTGTAGCAAATTGCAGATTAAAAAAGAACACTGTCGGAAGCGAGTTGTGTGACCGCTGTCCTTATATATATAAAAAGCTACAATATAATATACGCATTTTATTATTACAATATTTGTTCAGCGCAAAACATATTAATAATTATTATTTTCTATGAATATTGTCGTTGATTCGCCTTGAAATATTTTGTATTGCTTTCACATAATAAAGTTTAGTCAAACTGACATTGTCGGGCTAAATATAAATGGCAGATCAATATTCATATAATAATAATAACAGTTAAAATTTACTGCACGCAGTGTGGTACACGAACACAAAATAAAATTACTTTTTACAATATCAACCACCATCAAAATAGATTATTTTTAGTTATTTTTTTAATTTAAGAAAAAAGTGTTTTTAATACAAATAATATATAAAATACTTATATTTTGACAGCAGTTAATAAAAACTTACAAAGTATGGCTTAATTAAGTTGAGACTATCCTATAATTGACTATAGGAAGACATTTACTATAAGAATCGTGTCTACCATGAGAACTCAATACTATTTAACACTTGAGTGACTATAGTTACTACCGTAACAAGCATTACTTAACTCATGGCAGATACTAATTGTATCGGAATGTAGACTATTGAAGGGGGGAAGTGAGAATTTGGCATGGATTTGGCTTTATTTTTTTTTATTTTCAAACAAAACTATCAGATTGTTAAAAGAAACTAAGTTTCCATCTCCACTGCTTGGAGGATAAACGCCTCAAGTCTTATCGGTGGTACAGATTATAGAAAATAAGATTATTTTAAACAAATCCAATTTGCACATATTGTCTATTATTTGAAAAAAAAATCCAGTTAATTTATACCACAAACTAAGAATACTAAAAACAATTTTTAAAAAATCCAGTCAGAAATTCAAAATAATAAACAATATATGAAAACAATAATCAGTTTAAAATAATGTTATTTCAGTGTTCCATGAGTCTGTTGGAACACGGGCCCTTATTAGCATATCAAAAAAAACATTACAAACACCGCGTCACATCAGTCTTTCGAAAATGGCCGTTTTACTAAAATTTAAATATTTAAAAAAAAATCTTAAAAATTATCAAGAACATCTGGTGTCACTAGTACGTAAGTACTAGTTATTCAACAACAAGTGTTTATATGTAAATAATAAACGTTAGACGTTACGAATGCTCACACACACATACAATTTACTAACCTAAAATGTTCTAAAACCAAATGAGATTTTTTCCTAAGTCAATGGCCAGGCGGCTCTATACATTACTAATTCTAAGTTTAATAAAACTTCACTAAGACCTGTTTCAACACTGACAAAAATATTAATTTTATATACTATATAAATGAGTTAATAAATTGTTATTGAACTATATAACACTGTGTTAATAAATAATTTAAATAAAGATATTAGTATTAATATATGTAATTAAAATCGACTTTTAATCTATGTATATTTAAAATGGTTAAAAAAAGAAAAAATATTAATAGAATGATAAAGTATAAGTATTTATGAAAAAAATATAACATTAGTACTTTTAACTTATCAACTCATTTACATAGATATCGTTACACAAAATATTTTCATACAAAAAATGTATGAATCAATTAAATTAAATAAACAGTAGCGATGAAAAAAACCTTTAATGTGTCTTAACAATTTAAATATAAACTATTTTACATTGGAACAATTTCAACAACTATAAGGCTTAAGTTACACACACTTGGATATGAAACTAACATTTTCTATAAACTTACTCCATCAACAAAAATTACACATGTATATAAAATTAAATAAATAACAATAAGAAAAAAATATATATAATAATAATATAATTTAAAAAGAAACCGTTAAGACCTATTAAGAAGAAAAATGGCAGCATAAATGAGAATATTGTATCTAACATTACTACTATTGGCACTGGCTGTCTTAACTATAAGATTCTTTGGTTTATGGCTCTCATATACTATTGCAAATATCTTAATACAAATTAAATGAGACATTTTTCTTTTTATTAGATCATTTATTGAAATTTAAAATCATGTTTCAGCAAATAGGGAGTTAGCCATGTTGTAAAAAAATCACAATAAAGGTACCTTAAGCCTTATTTGACAAAAATACATATAATTTTGACTCACCTTCATACTTTAAGCGTAAAGAGCTCAACTATTTAAGACTGAGTCGTCTACAAGGGGTACTTTGGCTACCTCAAAGAATATTGTATGTGAATATTTGTTCCGTACGGTACTGATAGCTGATTTGGGCTTTTTGTGTAGGGCGGCGTTCTGGGCGACTGCTATTGGTAGGATATCTTTTAAGGTGTACCCTGAAATTTATTTAAATGATAGTGTAAAAATAAACATATAGGTATAGTAAGATTTAAATTCTATGTATTTATAGAAAAAAAGCAGCAAAATTACTCTTTCAAACTTAAAATAAACTAAGATAACTTAGAATAACTTCCTGAATTTTCAAAGTTACTCAAAACACATTGACACGCATTGAAAATACAATCGAAATGGTCATTAATTTCAATTTATATCGTTTATAATATTATATTTTTGAATATAGACTTTATAGAAAATTTTAATTCAAATTTAAAAAACTAGATTGTTATTATTAACTAATAATATACTTAAAGGTATCTTCTTACCTGTATAATACTGCAAAGTGGGTGTCCAGGTACCAAGGGACTTCATCCTGAGCGCGATGTAGAGCGCCGCGGCCGCCATCTTGCTATCGGAGTAAGTTAGCAGACCGTATTCTAGCAGACACTGCTCTAGTACGAAGCGGGCGAGCGTTAGCGTGGGCATTGATACTCGGGCGCACTGAGGGAAGATATTAAATATTATAAAAATCAAAATTAAATCTATATCCTGCACACAGCAACGTAGACAGAGGGATCCTAGTGTTAAGGCACTTCGTTTTCCACTTTTCGTCGAATTCTGATGATATTGCGTGTTGAGTGACGAAACTCAACGCCGCGCTTTGCCTCGACACCAGAGTAAAGTAAGGGAAATATAAATTTAAATAAACATTTCAGCCCCTCGAGTGGGGATCAAACTCACAATCAATCTTGTTACAGTTACACTTTGTGCTCCTGACTGGCTTCAATAAATATTAATAATATTTGCATTTAAATTATAATTAACTAATAAAATATTAACTTAAATGTATGTTACATACAAGAATAAATTTCTAACATGTTCAGAAATTTATACAAATATACATATTTACAAATGACGAACGACAACGAATTATATTACGAATTCAGACTTGCCCAACAAGACCATATGGTTTTAATAAGAGTTAAGCCAATTTCCGATAAATTTTCTAGAAATTGTATGTATCGCGAAACTTAACACGAAATTCTTTTATGAAATGACAACTCACTCTAGCATATCTCCTGAGGAAGCGGTAAGACAGCGGCACACCGAGGTCAAAGTCGATCACGCGTAGAATGTTCATCTCCATTTTCAGCAGCTGGCTGAGGGTGTAGGCGCCGTCGCAGATGTAGAGGAAATCGTCCACTAGTGGTGGGATTCTCTCCTGAAATTGTTTATGTTATGTTTATGTGTAAAAAAAATACTAGGTTTTCTTATTAAGAAAACGTATAAAAATCTGAATGTAGGTTTTGAACCCGCGCCTTTTTGGAAGCACTCTGACCAATTAAGCCATACGTTCTCATCTAGCTACTTCAAAATTTGAATACATTACAACTATTATAGTTGTAACCAATCATAATTTTTTAAAAAATATATTTGTTACAATTCACAAACTTATAGTTAGATGTAACACGCATTTAAAAATGTTTAAAATATTTAAATAATTATTTAAATACAATCCATACCTATATTATAAATTCGAAAGTAACTCTGTCTGTCTGTCTGTCTGTCTTTTACGCGATCAGGGCCAAACCGCTAATTCAATTGTGATAAAATACTCATATAGAGATACTTAAGAGTCTTCGGATGAACATAGGTTACTTTTTTTTCTCATATTTGTAATATTGTCGATATATAATAATATATTAATATACTTTTTAGTTTGACAGGCAATTTATTCCGCCATGTTAATAACAACCGACCGTTGCTAAGCAACGGTTTGCAAAGTTTGTTTGTCATTTTGGGTGACGTTTTCTTCTAGAAAACGTCACCCAAAATGAGCTTAACGCATACATGGCGGGCGCCGACTCAACCTTATGAGATACATAAAAACAATGTTTAACTAAAATATTGTCCTTTAAATAATGTTTAAAAAAGCCCGCGATACATATACCATGTTTATCTCTGAAGGTTGAACAAAAGTAACCATTTTAATTAATTTACTTTATATTTATCGGGTTTTTGTTGTATGTATTTTCTATAATTTGATATTGATCCTTATGAAAATGAATATAATAGTCACTTTTAGCATTTTATTTAGATTGAAATTATAGTTTACTGTATAACATTCTAATAAATAAATAAGGAGATGTCACTGATTCGAAATGACCTAGCCTACGAGCGGCATAGTATGACCGACGCGAACGGGCAGATGACTTTGAAGGTTTTGTAAAATTTCACAGATTTTCGAACTACTGTTAATTTTTATGTAATTATTTACTGTTTATAATTAATTCATGCTTTCCTTTGGTTCTTTGCTCATTCGAGTAGTAGATTAGTTAGATTTTCATTAATTTCTTTGTGTGGTGTAAGTTGCGGCCCTGCGCAGCAGCGGCATAATATTATTTAAGTATTAAGGAAAGAAGTGTTGGTTATTTCATCTCGGTTGGATGGTTATCTATATCATTGTTGTACACTTAATAAATTGTAGTTTTTTGGGATTTTATTATATTTAATGTAGAAAGGACTTTAGTTCTTTCATATAGTATCTATGTACGCGCGCAAGGTAAACGTGTAAAAAGATTTTTCCCGGGTAAATCAGTAAAATCGATCACTGAAAGTCCAATAAAAATCAGTTCAGTTGTTCTGGATATTAGCTCGGGGAAATAGAAAGACAGACAGAGACAAAATATATATATTTTTATTGTATTTGAGTATTATGAAAATAACCACATGCACTTGCAAAAATAAAGCACAACAAATTTAATTTGAATTTTTTAAAATATTTATTTTACTTTGATAATATTAATAATGTAGTTGGTTTTGTTTCATTCTTTTTTTTAATAATATTTTACTTTGGTTACGTTTACTTATAATTTTTTTCATTCAAATTAGATATTTTCAAAAACAATTTCATAAATATATCTAATAAGCATTCGTATAGTTCAAGCGGGCGAAGCCGCGTCCGGGTCTGCTAGTATATTATAAAATTATATGTTAAATATACATACATACAAACTTTCTCAGACTCAATAATGTAAATTCATTGTTATACTTACATCAAACTTAGAAGCTATAAACAGTGCTGAAGCACCAAGTAACTGCAACTCCTCCTTCATCAGCTGTTCCTTCTCCGACAGAGTCTTACTGGACCTGGTCAGGTACAGATCAACCAGCTTCACAGCCAGGTAAAGGGTTTCGTGGTTCAATTCAAAGCTCTCCTGGACTTCCACCATCCAGTCCACAAGGAGTGCCCTCATCCAGGAAGTGATGCCTTTCATCCGGATTAGATAGTCGTCGATGATGAATAAATGCTGAAAATGGCTTAAATTTCACATTTTTTTCTTAAGATGTACACAGGATGCAGTATGTATCATGTACTTTTTCTCTACTCTTACAAACTTTTAAATATATATATATATATATTAATCAAATAGAAACCACACACACAGATATTATGAATACACATAAACACACAAGAAGATATTCGAAGACACTATGCAATGACAGAAAGTAGAAAATGAAGTGTTTTATATTTTGCATTTTACCATAAAGACAAAGGGGGATAGAAAACTTTGCTTAACATAAAAACTGAGAAGGTCGTAGTGCACATAACTTAGCTTCACGCTTTATCCCTAGAGGGGTAGTCAGAGAGAACAGAGCGCCAAACGCTACGGTCTCTACATACATGCCCTCCGGGGGGTCCTCATGCTTTTTACGTGACCTTCCTCCAGTATCTTTGATACTGTGTTTTCGAAGGTCAACCGAGGTCTCCCCCGATCTCTCTTATCACTCACTTTTCCATCATAAATCTTTTTTGCCATTCTTTCATCACTCATTCATTCGACGTGCCCAAACTAGCTGAGCACGTTCTTCTTCATTCTCACCGTGACATCCTCGCTAGTACCTGCCATTCTGTATATCTCTTCATTGTGGATTCGATCAGCTAAGCTGACTTCGCATATCCTACGAAGAGATCGCATCTCCACGGCATTCATCTTTCTTTCATTCTTCTTCTGTAATGCCCACGTTTCGCTGCCGTATAACAGCGTCGGTACCAACACTGCATTGTGTACGGCCAAACGCGCAACTGTGCTGACGTTTCGCCGTCTCATCAATGCAGCTAAGGCTCCGTTCATCATGTTACCGGCAGCAATACGCCTTTCCACATCCATCTCGTATCTTCCTCTCGTATCTCTACTGAACATACTTCCCAAATAAACCGCTTCATTCACTTGTTCTAATATCTTACCATTTACACTGATTTTGCATTCCGTCCTTTCATCTCTTTCAAAAATCAGAACCTTTGTCGTAGTGCAAACGTAACATAATCGAATCAACATACTAAAAATTAGTTTAGTAAGATAATAAAATATATTTGTTATTACAATTTTAATAAAGGTACTTTGCCAGTATGCAGGGTTTAGATTCAATGTCATTATGACATAACACTTAAATCAATAACAATAACTTTTTGCATTTATATTATGAAACATAAAACTTGGCCTTCACTTGGAGTCTTATAAATTGTTCATAGCAATAGATTTTTTCCATCAAACTCACCTCCCGGCCCTTCAAATAATTGAATATATCCATAGCATAATTTGATACTTGGTATGTATCATTCCAGTTCTCCTTATCAAAGTCCGCCACACCAGCAGGCACCTGGTGCGGGGTGTCTGTCTCTTCATCCAGAGATTTGTTGATGGAGTCATCTAGATTCACTTTGTCTAGCTTTTCGCTTATAACTTTGTATTCTTCTTTTGTTGCGTCATTTGGACTGCTGTAAAAGGTATTATTTTGTAAAAAAAAATCTGTAAGAGTAAGTCAATTTTGTAGTAAGAATAGTCCACATACTGTAATTTTTATGGTCCTTACCAATTAAACAATTAAATATCTAAACGTATAGCTAATGTGTAGAAAGTTTTGTTTAACAGGTAGTATTGATAAGCTAAGATTGTGGACTACTATACCTTGAGAATTATAACTACCAAAGGCATAAAAAGTTAATTATAGGAACACCACGCACACCAATAGATATCTCAATAGTGAATCTCACCACCACTCTATACAGTTATCTAGCCCACCACCTCTAGGGGACGAGCTTCGAGAAGTGAAGAATGCTCCTCATAAGATCAAGTTGTCAGTTCACCGCTAGCACCACAGTAAAGACAGCCGGCATATCTACCATATGTGAAGGGAATTACAGACAGGATTGGCAACATCTTAAGAGCTTCCATAAAAACTAAATTCAAGCCTAACAAGGAAACCCATTCTTGGGTTCATTGAAAAGTAATATTCCTTTACAGTGTGCAGGCGTATACAAACTAGACTGTGACTAATACAGCCAAACAAAGAGAAGGATCGGTGTAGGGTGAAGGAACACATCTCCGATATCAAGAATGTGCATGATCAAAGTCTGCTGTGTGTGAGTACACTGCAGATAAATCCAGGCAGTACTTCAAGTTTGATGAGCCCCAAATCCTTGCTAAAGCAAACGGATATATTCCTAGAACGATCTGCGAGTTAATTAAAATACAAAAACATCCTAATTTCAATAGAGAAGACTTGGTTACTTTCTATCACCTGGGACCCACTCATAAAATCTTTGAAGTCTCAAACCCACCACACCAGAGGGCAAGATACAGTCAGCTCATTCTGCAAGAATCTAGGGCAGTACGCGAGGCAATTGAGAAATCATTGTCGGTAGTTTGATATAATAACTATGTCAACTAACAGACAAATGAATGAAACCTCAGTCTACCCGGGGCCACGGAATACTGCAGTGTTTGAAGCGTCGGGTTTCCAAAAGTGTATAAATATAATGAAATGAAACCATTTAACCCGATAAATAGCGTTATCGGGTTAAACGGTTTCATTTAAAATGTGTAATAATCATAAAAATCAAAAATCTTACTAAAAAGTTTATATATTTTTACTATCTACATCTACTTATATTAAAATCGTAACTGATCAGTGTCTGTACAAAAAACCGGACCACCGCAAGTTATGCTCGCCCACCGAGGGTTCCTACAAACATTGGATCTCTTAGATCTTTTTCTAAAATTCTAGCTTAACTGAGCCAGAGTCTTTTCGTCTAATACCTCACTTGACTATAATACCAAATTTTGCTCCCTTTTTAAGGCTATTATTTTTTTGGATTTAATACGCATTTTTTGCGATATAAACGGCCATACATTTTCTTTAAGTAAATGTAGAAAGAGTTTTTTCAGGAAATCATGGGGGCCCTATATCTGAGTATATTTGAAATGTATATTTCTATTCTATTTATGTTTTAAATTGTATGGTTTGAAATTCAGCTCGATATCTCCAAGCGTTCCTGAGATAAAGACTCTTGACAGACAGAGAGACAGACAGACGGAAGGACAACAAAGAGATCTTATAAGGGTTCCTTTCTTCCTTAAAAGGTACGGAACCCTTAAACTGCTTGATATTGTAATCTATACTAATATAATAAAGCTTTTATAAATAAGTGACACAAGGTATTTATCGATTTTTATTTCACATATATATTGAAACTTAGTAGCGAAAGTTATTCCATCATCACGAAAATTTTAAGATAATCTTCGGCTTTTATAACATATGTAATTTAGACGTATACTTTTCGAGAAAACGTAAAATTAAAATAATTCAACGCTCTGTTTACGGCCGCAAGATGGGCTTTAAACACAATACACTGTTTAGCTGTTCATTAAGTAAATATTTATATTTTTTTTATTTCAGCTTTCTTTTCATTGTATTCCAATGCACACAGGCAGAGGGAACCTAGTGCTAAGACAGTATGCCGAATTCTGGAGGCATTCGCGTGTTCAGTGGCGGAACTCAACACCGCGCTTTGTCTCGACACACAAACCAAAAAAAAATGAAACAATTTTTTTTTCGAGTGGGAGATCGAACCCACAACCAGTTGCTTATATAGTGACACACAGGATACAGTGTGAGGTTAGCTTCAATATTAACATTTTACCATCAGTTTACCTAAAGTGAATGTCTCAGACCTGAAAAGCACTGGCACAAGAAACTAAGAAAACCTTTTTTTTAATCAGTTATTTACAAATCAATGGCTTGCATAGATGGAGGGACACTATGAGGTTTTACTAGGTATTTGGACAACCTGCAACCTTTTCAAGTCCCCACTCGGGTACACATTAAAGAAAACATAAGAATAAGAAAAATTACCTTCCCTGGCTACTCTATAGCAAAGATATGTAAAACTGATAAAGAAATTAAAGGAAACATACACAAAAAAAAACTTACATATTTTCCAAAGCTGTCATATATAATGATGGTTCTCCCGACACATCACTCCTAGTAGACTTGGCAGAACTTTGACTTTGATTTTGATTCAGATTTTCTTTGCCTAGGGACTTCTCTTTTCTTTCAATATTCTTGAGGATGCCATTCTGGGCTCTAGTAGCTACAGGTTTTGGGGGATCTTTGGCAAAGTGTTTTTGAACTGATTCTAAGGCATTAGTCGCTACTTTTTGCAATTGTTTTGTTTTTGATGTCTTGCCATTAAGTGTAGTTTGAGCTTTGATATTCTAAAATAAATAGAAAATCATATGTTTTAGTAATTTTTGCTAGTGTTTAATGTATTTAATATATGAAGTTCAAGACTTTTCATATGGACACAACAAAATAGACTACTAGTGGACAAGTCTCTGTTTTCTACTGTTACATATGTTTTAAATATTATAAAGAAATCTTTATAAAACATTCTTAATGGTTGATTTCATAATAAACAGTTCATGAAATGATTTAATATTTTTTTGCAAAATTGCAAATTGTTTTTGCAAAGCAAAACTTAATTTGTCTAAATAAATAATATTTAAAAAAAATAATTCAAAATATTCATATATTATATACATTATATTGTAATAATAAAAGTGGCGAGATAAAGATATATAATATTTAGCAAACTCAATTACTTTTGGACCATTACAGTTACATAAAAAATGTTTTGGAGGGAAAGTTCAATGACCCATGTATCACAGTGATTTAGTCAAAACATTGCAATTTACCTTGATGCGTCTTTATCACCAAAAATGCATTACTTTTTAAGCAAAAAGAGATTTGTTTATTAAAGTAAAAATACCCTCCACCAAAATAATTATACAACTTATGAATTTAAATAGTAACCTTTACAGTTGGTAGTATTTTGCTTTCAACTGTGACTTTTTTCAGCGCCATGCCTTTGTCTTTATCATTATTTACGCAGGATTTGTTGAAGGCGTTCGTGATGTCCCCAAACGCCGCCCGTTTAGCAGTCATGTCTTTTAGGGGACTATCAGCTTTTCTCTTGTTTGGCGCCTTCAGGCTGTCTTTGTAGCTCTTCAGAGAAGCTAATTGCTTACTCCTTGTCGTAATACTATGGCTCATGATGCCGTTTAAGTTCTCATTGACGCCGATCGGCTTTGATGCCAACCTTGTTGGCGCCATTGTAACTAACTGAAAATAATTTTATATCGTCACGTGTACTTAAAACGCGGCACTCATCACACCAAAGAATAATCGTTATTTACTAGTATTTCTAAATTGTAGATATATAGAAAACTGTTTGAAGTAATCATGCAATAACGACCAAAAATGAGAGGCAAAACAACTGAATGTCTGAGCGTAATCAGCGTCGTTACAACATATACACAAATAAAACTACTCACAATGTCCAGACGGCAGCAGCCGCTTTTGGATAGTTATTAATAAATTTTAGATAACACAAAGTCAGTTTTAAATATTGTAAAGTTAAATGATGTCTGAATTTTCGTTATTTCAACTCGCAATCCGACAGAGCTATCTACAAAAACCGTTGCTTGCTGCTTTAAATTTCTATTGGCGAATGATTGGCCAATGGCCGAGAGCTTATGTTGCAGTTTCGTTTCACGAATACCGTTATCACTAAATATAAAAAAGTAATAATAATACCTGTTTTCGTTTAAATAACGTATTAAGTTTGTAATATTTTATAATGAAAAGAATTAAACTATATTGAAATAAATAAAATTATTGACAGTTCTCGTTATGTTAAAGGAGTTGAATGTATATAACTATTATTTATTAATATAAAACCAATATACGCGCTAAACTATCAAACTGTCAAACAACAAAACATTGTCTTGAAATTAGAAAAGAAACGTCGATTTATTATACTTTTTTGACTAACATAATGATTTATTATTTAAGACATAAAATAAATTAAAAGAAAAAAATATATTAAAATCAAAGAGTAAATAAAAAGAAATACAATATCTGGATAAACTGAAACGTAGTAACATATGTAAATGTCAGTGTCAAAAATCAAAACTTACATTATCATATTATTTTTATCAATGTTATTTTCTGATTACATTTTTGTATATTATTTTCCTCTTAATTAAAGGTATTTTAAAACATTTATCTTAATAGAAAGTCTATGGATTAAAATATTGAATTCTCATTATCTACAAAATGTTTGGTGGTGTAAGACTGAAAGTATCTTTTACACACGAAAGGTCGTGTTTTGCTTATATCAGTCCAAAGTATAGTTCAAACAATGAACAGGTATGATTGAAATAAAAGTATTATTATATTAAAACACATACATAACTTGAAAAAACGATCCTCTCGTGGGTTTTCCCAGGTTATATTGTTGTTTATATTTGTTTACTTTAAAATGAACCTACTCGAATAAAAATTATCAGCTGATTATAGCAACACATTATTTTTTTTATTTTTAGTCTCTATGCATACAAGTTTTATCTAAGGAGAAACAACTGCTACTTTGGGTTGTTTTTAACAATAGTATTCAAGAAGGTTATATAGCTTGTAACCCTACTTACAGTAAGTTATTAGACTTTGAAGAAGGATCAGAGGTATTTGTGGCCCCTTATGGAGATGTGAAGATATTAGATGAATTGTATGTTGACACTGACAGTCCCGATGACCAAGAAATATTGGTATGAAACTAATATATTGTTGAACAAGAGTATAATTAAGAGCAAGCTGAAAAAACCCAATGTCGAGACATGCATGTCCTATATTTTGAGATATTCTGTAATGATTGTATCTCAATATTGTTTTTTGATTAACTAATCATTTCCCTGCATAATGATTAAATTCACAATCATCTACTTAAAAGCTAAATGCAGGTCCACTGCACAAGCATAACCTCATTTTGCTTTATATATTTATTATTTTTTTGCTTACATTACAATATTCATATTTTATAATTTGTTTATATCTATATTATAGGAACACAATGCTGAAATATTACAGCTTAGAATATTAGATCAACTGAGGCTAGTTGTTGCCAATCAAAAGGCAATTGTTTGGATTTCTACTTCATTACCCATTGTGTTTACACCTAAACAAACAGGCTTGTTAGTTAATCACAGTAGAATTATTGTTAAAGTTGATGCTTTCAACACTTATAGAGGAGGCCTTAATGCTTATGTACATGCCCCCAAAGAAACAGAAGGTAAATTTAATAATATTGGCATCATAAACAGTGGAATGCTTCGGCCTTATCTCAATACACAACAAAGATTAGTTTTAAGGGCTTTGCCGATCGATAGTGATGGTAAAAAAAATTTGATACATCCATACACGGTGTTCATTCATGAGGATTTAATAGATGCTAAGTTAAATAATCTTGTTATAATATTGGGTACTATGAACAAAATACCTTCTGTTATAAACGAAAATGTTGAAGAAAATGATGAAATTATTAATCAAATTGATGGCTTATGTGTGGAAATAGTGCCTATTGATAATGTAGTTTATAGAAGTCTCTGTAGAGAAGTATACAATAAGAACATACCAACAGTACTGATACCTAAGTCATTAAATGTGATAATTAATATTGAGAATGGTATGAAGATAATATTTAATATATTAGGAGATAAAGTGGAACAACCAGAACATATTGATGTTGTTACATATTCTGAAAAAATACAAGCAGAAATTGATGTAATAGAAAAATTTAAGAAATGTGTTGTGGAGAGTACACACTCAGGTAAAAAGTTTCTAATAAATGATGGAATGGTCAAACAAAATGTACACATAAGTAATGGTTTCTTAAAGTTTAAACTGAAACCTGAGACTCTGAAATATACCATACTAAATTCTGAATCATTTAGAAATTGTTCAGTTGCAGCAAAATGCTTGAGTGATTCAGATTTAGAAATGCCTAAAGTAGCAGTTTCTAAGCTAGAATATGACTATAAAAACTATTGTAGAACAATTAAATGTATGCAAAGTTTAGTCGAAAAAATATTGTCTCATGTACATTTTGAAGTTCAAAGAGAAGCTAGTTTTAAGGGTATGTCAGAAATTAAGAGTAATGTGCTTATTACTGGTAAGTCATAATTTGTTGTTTCATTAGTTTATAAAGATTTATTTAAACATTCATTTAGTTTTTATATAATCAACAATCTATAAGTTTTTAAAATAGTCCTTAACAGTAAAATATAAAAAAAATACACACAGCAGGGTAGGCAGAGGGAGCCTAGTGTTAAGACACTTTGTTCCCCACTTTTCGCCGAGTTCTGAAGGCATTGCGTGTTGAATGGCGGAACTCAACGCCGCGCTTTACCTCGACACCAGAGTGAAGAAACGCAAATATAAATGTAAATAAATATTTCATCTCACTTTGTGCGGCACAACTGGCCTCAAAACCTCAAAAATAAAATACCACTTGTTATTTAATGGTGTTCCATAACCTTAAGGTTTTAGTATTTTTCTTTCCTAAATGTGGAATAACACTTTAAAAATGTTTAAAAATATTTAAAAACCTTAAGGTTATTTGAAAAGAATGTTATCATAAAGCCTAAGTCCACTATTGTAAATAATGTTATAATTTGAGACTTGATCAAATAAGCTCAATCAGTTCATGAAGCAGCCACCAGTAGTAGTATGTATAGTCGTATATTATATATATTAAGTATATTTATAATTTGACAAGGTGCAGCAGGATAGTGTCTGACAATAAATTATTTAATTTCCTCTTGAGGAGAATACATTATTTTCTTTTGCTCACTTTGGTAACGAAACAAGGCACAATATATCTAATATATTGCGTGGTGCAAGCACATTGAATTTTATCTGGTTTCCTTTGCTTACTAAAATACGAGACATATATATATGTCTATAAATGTTATATATAACATTTTTACATATAAAAACTACCTCTACAGTTTTCTATAACAGCAAACTATTTTAGGTCAAAGTGGCACAGGCAAATCATCATTATGCCACACAATACAAAAGGAACTGACACTATGGTCTCACATACTCCACTGTAGATCATTAAAGGGTCGCAAAGATATAACTGAAGTCATCGGCAGAGCAATTCTCATGTGTAAAGAGCACAGCCCTTCGATGTTGATATGCGATGATGTCGATGCATTAGTCCCGGCTGATACTGAGGGTGCATCCCCTCAAGATATAGCTTATTATCAAAGGTTTGTATATATTTTAGGTTATTTAAGCTTAACTGCTTAGTGCTTTTTTAAAATTTTACATGTAGTCTATTACAATTTAATGGAAAGTGGTGGATTATTTGCCTATCCTGGTTATATACGAGATGATACAAAAAATAATTTTGAAAAAAAAAAAGACTAATAGATATAGTTAAAGTTAAAAGGTTAATCAATTGAAATGTTTGTATTTGTACACGCTCGCAGCTTCGCCCGCTTTAACTACACATTTATTTATTTGCTAATCTGAATTACTTTCGTGGTATGAGGTCATTATCAGTTAAAAGACAAGGATTAAAATAACCGTATCCATCCCATTGAAAACTAAAGTTTCAGTCAATACCATAAAAGATTTGTAGCAATTTTTTTGAAAAAAAATATTTTTTCTTTATATTGATACAACTTATATTTGTGAACCGATTTAAATAAAACAAATACTAAATGTTAAGGGTAAATTGCGAATATACAATATTGAAAACTGCAATTAGATAGATTTTATCGTTTCAGAGATAAGCTTGCATTGTGGCTTGTGGTGAAAATGGAAGATAAAAAATAATAATAATTCATATTTTTTTTGTTTTAAATTTAGTGAGCTAACATCAATCAAAACAATGTGTTAAAAATAATCTATGGTTTATTTAACTCATTCTTCGGATCTCTTGTAATATATGGGACACATTGCGCGTAGATTTGCCCAGTTATTACCGGCCTATGTGGGGACGTAACAAAAGTAGAGGCCGTCGTGGCGCAGGGGCACAAGCGTGCAACTGTAAATGCGACAGGTGTAGGTTTAATTTCCAATCGACATAATGAGTTATTTTCATTGCTCGCTCTCGTAACAAGACAAAGCGCGCCCTTGTGCTACGCCAGTCAACACGTACTATGTTGAAATTTGTGTGGGAAATGGAGTATTTTAAAACTAGGTTCCCTCTGCAGGATAGAGAGTGGCTAAAAAAACAATAATAATATTCCATACTTCCAGACTAGCAGTGGTTATAAAGCAAATGCTTCAAACGTGTGCAGGTGTATGTGTAGTGATGACGTCACTAAGCATGAAGACCCTCCACCCGGTACTACGACAGTTTAATGGAAGGCCATTGTTTACCGCGCATTTTAGTATAGCTGAGTTGAAACAGGTAAATAAGCTAGGTTTATGTAGAAATTCATATATAATTATTTGGGTCTCAACAACTAATAATATTGATTTAAACTGTGAATTTAATATATATCATCAAACAAATATACTCTGTTGTAACCAATTTTGCTGCCGAAATCAATACATGGAGGATATTTTGACGTTTTTTTGTCATGTAACTCGAAAGAATGTCTAGTCAAAGTAAACTAATACTAAATGCCCACGTTTACAGCGTTTATGCATCTATGCTTAATTAAAACCTATAGAATATTTTCCGAGGATCTATAGTTAGTAAATTTAGCAAGAAATGAGACAATACAAAAGTTTGCCAATTTTTCTAAGTGACGTTCCCATTGATCTACAATTATGAAATTTATAGGGAACCCTCAGTAGGCGTGTCCAACTTGCACTCGATCGGTTTTTGTATATTGTTTTTGTTGATAATATAAAAAATATTGTAGATAGGTTCGATAAACTTTAATATCAGTTAATTATAATAGATAATTCGATTCAGTATAATATATTTTTAATATTTTAAGTAGATTTCTATTTTTACTTAACAAGACAATAAGTCATAGGTACTTATGAAATTTTTAATTTGAGTATTATTTTAATTTAAAAAAGTTTTAATTTTTAAAGGAAGAAAGAGTAGAGCTATTCAAACATTTAATAAATGACAAAATCCGGGAGTCGTTCCTAGTAGAGGACGATGACGTCACACGCCTAGCTATGGACACAACTGGACATAACATTAGAGAAATTGTCGATTATTTGAATAAGAAGATATTTAAAGCTGTTAAAAAGAAAAGTAAGTAATACAATAATATTATTTATATTTTTTAAAAAAATGAGGCATACCCACATAATTGCTAATAAAAGAATAATGTAATGGTTATATTAAGGGAACCTTTTGATAGATAGAGTCGGTACGTCATTATTTTGCCTATCGTAAGCTGTGAAATCATCATGGTGTTTAAATATTTAAAATCAGTGCCACTGCTGAAACTGTCCGTAAAAAAACGTGTATAAATCTAGTGTCATATAGAGCCAGTGTCGTGACGTGTGCGGTGTAAAGTGTATGAAACGTGTGTATGCAAAGGAGGGACAAAAAAAACATATTAAGTCCAGATAGGACTTAAACTTCCCTCCTGACATTTTGACAAATGGTAGGGCAGAGGGTACCTAGGAACCTAATGGTAAGACAATCCTTTCCCATCATGACACTTTCGTCCTCCACTTCGAGTTCTTTCATTGGCATTGCGTGTTGAGTAGCGGAAATCAACACCACGCTTTGCTTTGGTATTTTACAAACATGTTCATTGAGGATGACAAAAAACGTTTGACTCACAAAATACCGGAAACGGTAAACTACAAATTTCGGCTGTGGTGTAATAAATACCTTCTACCCGAATTAGATGTTGGTCCCTGTGTGGGAATAGGTTACTTAAATAATATTAATCATAATAATTTAAAATTCCATTCATTATTTCAATGTATTTTTGGACTGAAGCACTTTAGATTTGGAATCCTCAATTATAAGTTAAAATATTGTTTTTATTTGACATTATAGAAACAAATCAATCAGAAAAGCCTCGTCTCATTGAAGAATTGGCTAAAGATGAGGAAAAATCACGCGGTTTTGACATTTGGGGCGAATTCGGTGGTATGCACGATGTGAAGCAGAAGATTACTGAAGCTATATTCTGGCCTATTATGGTAACAAAATATATATTTTTTTCAATATTTTATTTATAAGTAAAGACAAATATTATAAAAATTCCAAGTAATTATCACTGGGTAACGGAAATCTGAAAAAAGTTTAAGTTGTAACAAGCTTATAAGAGTCGACATAGCTAGAAGAGAATGCATGGCTTAGTGGGTCAGAGCGCTTGGACTGTCTCCAAAGAGACGCGGATTCAAATTCCGTTACGTTCTAATTTATATATATTTTCTTAATAAGTAATAGTATTTTTTTTATTTGTTTTACGCAGTATCCTCCACATAGCAGGGTGTGCAGAGGGAACATGAGAACTTAGTGTTAAGACACTCCGTTCCCATTAAAACACTTCCTTTTCCCTCTATCCGCCGAATTCATGAGCCATTGCGAGTTGAATGGCGGAACATAACGCCGCGCTTTGCTCCGTTTAATCATTGTGAATAATTTAATTTAGTAATAATGTTTGTTCAAGCAAACCAAACGCCTGATGTAATTGCAATAAATTTAAATGACTTATTTACTTAAATGAGCAGCATCAACGCATTATAACCTAATATTAAGACATTTCATTTCCATTTCCTTTGTTTTGTTACCAGAGAGCGAAGAAATGAAAATACTTTATTTGCCCAAGTGTATTTTTGTCTGTGCGTTTGTGCACGTTTGTAAATTCTGAAACGGATTACCTGATTTAAATGTAGTTGTCACTATTGTATTTTGGCAAAAGTCCCCTAATATTTTGTGTTTGTTTTATCACAATTGGGTTATAAATTAAAAAGTTAAATCAATATAAATAGCTGTAAAGTTATATTATCTGACACTTTAGTTTTTAATGTTTTGTTTTTAAACTCACTATATCATTAAAGTACGAAAATAATTCAATTTAGTAAATAAATAATTGTATAATTCAAGCGGACGAAGCCGCAAGAGGGTTGCTAGTATTTAATATAACCCCAGTATTAATGTTTGCCAGTATCCAGCTCTCTTCCCCTCACAATCAGCTGGTATCCTCCTCTACGGTCCTCCAGGCACCGGCAAGTCTCACATAGGCTCGTGCTTGTCGCGCTTATCGAACATGAAGTTAATAACAGTAAAGGGTCCCGAGCTACTGTCGAAGTATATAGGACAGAGTGAGAAAGCTGTAAGGGATGTTTTTGATAAGTAAGTTATTTTTGTGATAACTGTATTTATGATATAAATATTTGTTCTCTAAGATGTATTTCTTCTATGTCTGAAGATGTTATGGCGAAATATTTATATTAAACTTATAGTTATTATATATGTAATTTAAAGACATTGTGTATAAATCCGTCATAGTTTTTTTGTAGAAATTTGATAACATTCTATTTATCAATCTATATAGGTATACACAATGCTAACTAAAGTATACTAAACTAAAGTATATACTTGGTTGACCACTTTAATCACATTAAATACAGGTCCTAATTGAAAAAATCTGCTTGTATCATGAGGCATATGTAACCCACTGTACCTGCGGTCAGGATTATCTCCCGCATTCAGAATGCGTTATGTGCCATGCACAGTTTTTTTCTATTACTATTTAACAATATTTTTAAGACGAGCGGGGTTGAGTTCCGCCTCTCTACATGCAACGCCTCCAAAATTGGCCGGAAAGTGGGAAACGGATGTATCATAATAAATGAATTTTTAAAACGTTAAAATACATGTTTCCTTTTTTAATACTTTCAATTAATTTGTTTTTAGGGCTGATATGCAGCGTCCGTGCATTCTGTTCTTCGACGAGTTCGACAGTCTCGCGCCCAAGTAAGTTATATATTGTAAGTAATTATGCTTCTCATTTCGTAAATTATTAAGATTTTTTTGGTACAATTTAATTTAACATTTTCGTCGCTTAGATTGTCTTAAAAAAAAATGCTATTTTAAATATTTTAGAAAATAGTACTCGCACACTTATATAACATAAAAAATTATCAGCTAAAATCTAAGAAAGTAGTATATAAAATTCACGATCACGATCACTGTTAACCAAAAAGTTTTCTGTGTTTTTGTGGACTTGGAAAAGGCGTTTGACAGAGTTGTGAGAATAGAATGAAGAAGAACGTGATCAGCTGGTTTGGGCACGTCGAACGAATGAGTGATGAAAGAATGGCAAAAAAGATTTGTGATGGAAAAGTGAGCGCTAAGAGAGGTAGCCTCTCTCACCTTAGACCTCAGTTGATCTTCGAAAACACAGTATCAAATATACTGGAGGAAGGTCATGTAAAAAGCACGGGGACCCCCCGAAGGGCATGTATGAAGAGGTTGATGACAATGGACGAGGCGAAAGAGGTATGTAGAGACCGTAGCGCTTGGCGCCCCGTTCTCTCTGACTACTCCCCTAGGAATACAGCGTGAAGCTAGAATAGAACAGAATAGAAAAGAACATAAAAATAAGAAAAAAACACACTACTATAAATAATATTTTTTATTTTGTATGTCATTGTGTGTGCAGTAAATATGTATAAAGTATAATTTATATTCATAGACGCGGCCACGATTCAACCGGTGTGACCGACCGGGTAGTGAACCAGCTACTGTCCCGTCTCGACGGCGCGGAGGGTGGAGCGCTAGGCCCCGTCATAGCGGCCACCTCGCGCCCCGACCTCGTGGACCCCGCACTGCTGAGGCCTGGAAGACTGCAGATTCATATTTACTGCGCTTTGCCGGATCAGGTAAATTTTATTTATGTAGCTAGTAGAAGTGGTTATCTTTGCTTATATTCTTATTCACACTGACAGCTGTCAAACAAGTAAACAGCTTTAGCTTTAGTCTCCCTGTGTGTTCTCCATACAAGGTGACATTGATAATTATGAAGTGATTTGTGCTCACCTTGGAACGCCGTAATAAAAAAATAGAAAAATAATTTTAAAATATTACTTACATATATTAAATAAATATAATAATAATTTTGACATAGCATAGCTTTCTTAAAATATGTCTTTATATATTACATAGAAAGGTCGCCACGATGTACTAAACACGCTTAGCCAGAGCGTATCCATGTCTCCAGACGTGAATCTTCAAGAACTGGCTGAGAAGACGGAGGGATTCTCACCAGCCGATTTGAAGTCATTGCTGGTCACAGCTCAATTAGGAAAATTGGAGAAATTATTGGTAAATTATATTTATTTTAATTCTAAATAGATATTAACTATTTGAAATCTTATACCCCTTTTCTTTTTTCATAATCAGGTAGTGTTTTTTATTTAGCTAAGTTTACAATACGGTAATTTTTATTTACCAAAATTTACAATACGGTCGACGAGTCGTGACCGCCTTAAAGTTACTTGTGCAGATTTAATTTTAAGATTTTTCTTACTTATGATTATGTTCTTCTCAAGTGATCAATGCGCAAAAGTTCGGAAAGCTTCAAGACCCCGATTTGTAGACCGTACTATATCTGTATATATACATTTCTGAATGAATACATCTTTTTATGCCCACGATATGATTATATGTTTTTCGTTTTATGTAAGTACATAAAACTATGTAAAACTATTCTATTGTATTCAAATTATTATAAATTTTACTACTTTACATAGTGGCGCAGTGGAATATTGTCGTCGTGTAAATGTAATGGTTTTGAATTCAAATTAGAGATATTTTCAGCCATACTGGAGCCATAATAATAAATAATCTGTCTAAATAAAGGCGTATAATGTATAACGCATTATAAATTACCGATACATTCTTTATGGTTACTATGTTATATACCAAAGAAGTATTTTAGCAATGCTGTAATAAAACATTGACTGAAGTGAGAATCAAACCCACACTCACCGTATGAATTTAATTTTTTTTCTATTTATACAAATACATATATATTTTTTATTTTATAGGTAAGCAATGGAGATAAAAACCTAGAGTCGGTGGTAGTACAAAGGGAGGATATACTCACTGCGCTAGAGGAGACCAAGCCGTCGTTGTCCAATGAACAAAAGTTATTCTACAATATGATGTGAGATGTTGATTTAATATTTATTTCTATTTTTTATTGTTTTTTAATAATACAATTATTACAATTAAGCTCATTTAATTTTTAATATACGCTTATTAACATAAGTCCACATTGTATTAATTTATATAAAAAAATCATTATTTTATTCATTTAGAGTTCGCAAAAGAGAGAAAGTTTCGTAAATTCAAATAAATTTATTTGATTTTTTTTTCTAGCTACACGTTGCATTACGCATGTAGCGTAAATTAAATATTTAAAATTTTCATGTCTTCGTTCAAGCTTAGAGGCAAAGGGTGGCGTTGAGTTACGCTACACACTTTCGTCGGAAATTGGAAAACGAAAGTGTCTAGTGGGAACGGAATGTCTTAACACTAGGTTGCCTCTGCCTAGCTTCCTATGTGCATGTAGCTAGAAAAAAAGATTCCAAAAAATATATTTAAATTTATGAAACTAAACTAAATTATAATTAAAATAATTTATTTTCAGATATAAAAGGTTTAGAGGGGAGTCATTATCACCAGAAGAGAAGCTAATATCCCAAATTATGCAGAAACAAAAAGTTACTTTGGCTTAATAACTATTAAATTATTGTTTTTTTTTAAGTTATGGTTGTTGATATTTTTTTATATAACATTCCATATGAAATATACCAAAAAATAAATATTGTGTTCCAATTGGAATGTCAGAGGATAGGCAGAGTGATTTTAGTGATATATAGAGAACGTAGAAAACAGTTTAAATAAATGCCAATTTATCTATGTCCACCCCACAAATCACGATAAACTTAAATATAAGAAAAAATACTCTAACAAATTCGGGGCTCGAAAAATGGAGTGGGAAGGGAGCTGTTAGTCTTAAATTTTACCACGTCTCACCGAGGAAGACGTTAAAAAATGTAAAAATATGGCATGGTTAATGGACGGAACCTAAACCCGTAGGTGCAGGTTCATTTTTAGCTGTAGACATTCTTTCTTTGAACAAAATATAAAGAGCTTAAATAAGATAAAAAAGTTTGTAAAGTGGTTTTATAATTGGTGCTGTACTTTTGTTATTAATAATATTTATTATTTATGTATTTATTAATGTATATTATGTTGATTATTATTAAATTTTGTATCGAAAACATTTTAATACTTATTAATTCACTAATTACGTTTAAAATAAAAGTTAAAACTTTAATCATATTCAAATCTCTAGAAAAAATTGCCTGTAATATTTTATGTGTTCTAAAAACAAAGGTAGTGATTAGTTATATTTTTATTTACTTTTTTTATTATTTTAAAAAAGTGTACCAATTTTTACTTGACTATATATTATAGTTTTAATCATTATTAATTGTATGAAAGTAATTAATATTTTCTCACAAACTACACCTTGTTAAATAAATTACGCTTAATTAGTATCGCTTTGTTATTTATGTATATAAAATAATAATATGTGATGCTTAAAAAAATATTTTATTAATGTTATTATTAGTAGGCCGTAGTGAGAGACTTTGAAATTATTGATCTATATAACACCTAATATATAAATATATGTAAAGTTATAGCTGATTTTATTCATATACTATATATATTATATGGAACTTTAGAAATTTTATTTTATTTTTTTTAAACTTGTACTGATGAGTTATTGTGTATTATATTATAATTAATTATTATATGAATTATATTTTATAACACATTTTCATAATCTATTATAGCCCAAGATCCCTGGGCCCCCAGACTTATGTCATTTTAGCAATAATGAATTGGGTAAATATAGTGGCACAACGGCACGGCCTTTGTCTGTGAAGGTGACAGTTTTTAGTTTGGTACCCACTCGAGGAATGAATATTTTCATTTCTTAGCTCCGGTAATGATACAAAGCGTTCCGTCATTGAGTTCCGCGTTACAGTTGGGCAGTGCGTGGGAAATAAAGTGTCTTAAACGTTGGTTCCCTTTGCCTACCCTGTCTATATGCAGAATACGGCGTGAAGTTAAAATAAATAAAATAGAATTATCAGCATTCATACTTTGTCTGTTAGCAAACATAAACAATACAGCTATATAAATATAAGTTTATATATATTTTAATATAATATGTTGAAAGTACTTAAAAGATATATATATATATATATATATTAGTTTATTTTAAATGTTTTTGTTATTTCTTATTAATTTTAAAATGAGTTTGTAAATTAAATGGTTTCAGTGACTTGTGTTTGAATTATTTATTTGCTTAATTAAAAAGTTATAAATTTAAATGAGCTCTAAGGCTCGGTAATGATTAGGAAAGTATATTTTTCCTATTAAATGTTACTGGATTTACATACGCAGGTTTATAAAACCGATGCCGTGAAAGGGATTGACTAATTAATTTTTAATATTAGTGTTATTATTACCTTATAACCTAAAATACTTATTAATACGACAATAGATAAATATATATTGTCTATAAACTCCGCCAGTCAAAGAATGAGGATTTGACTAGAGCAAATATCATTTGTAGAGGTTGTCATGGCGCAAGAGCAGAAACATTTGACTGTAAGCCCGACGGTTGTGGGTTCGATTGTCACTCGGGGGACTTAATTATTATTTAATAAAAAAAATACTTCGCTCTGGGAACAAGGTAAAACGCAGCGTTGAGTTCTGCCACTCAACGTAATGCCTCCAAAATTCGGCAGAAAGTGGGAAACGTAGTGTCTTAGCACTAAGTTCCCAATTACGATGAAGCCCAAAAGGACGGTTATATTTTTAACGCCTATGTATATATGATCGTATGTCCGTTCCTTTGTTCCCTTGTATCTGTCAAAACGGTGAACCGTTTGCTTAATTATTACTTATCGTGATGGCGCGAGTGCTAAATGATTCATTAAATTAAGTAGTTCAAGTAGTTGATTTTTTATTTTTATATTTGAAATTAATACTTTACTAATAATACTTCTCGACTTGGAATTGATTCCATAACGGTCGTTACTTATAAAATATATTTAAATAAATTATTTTATTCTGAAATATCCACTACACATTTAAAACACCAAACATGTTATTACATAGCGGATATTACGAGAATGATTTACGCTTATCTCGCGGTTAAAGCTCCGCGGCGCGGCGGTGGTGGTGGCGGCGCGAGCTCTGGTTAATTCATTAACGACTCATTACTACGTGTTAAGCTATTAACGGCTCACCCGACGCAACTTTGAGATGTTCTGTCATCGATAAGTGTATGCTGGATGGGTTACCACATACAATAAAATTGTAAGTGATCGCTGTCTGTGCAAGGGATATATATGAGGAAATCTGTTACTGGGTGCATCTATCAATTTAATAAAACTCAAAACAGTGATTTGTTAAATTTTTGTCAGTTTATCACATTATCTCAGAAAAAGTTTAATCGACTGCATAAAACAAAATCTAAAAGTGAATACTATTCACTTCTAGATTTTGTTTTATTAACACGGATTAACCAACCAAACAGACCAAATTGGTCATGCTAAGTAAAACGTTTAAATAGGAATATTTTTATTATTAGAACAAAAACAAATTAAAATTTTCCCAGGTATTTAACTTTTAAAAATCTCTATTTTACTTACTAAATATCTGTTTTATTTACTTACTAAAATCTTTACTTACTAAATTCAATCAGTCTAATTGTACTCCATAGTACGTCCACCAAAAAGCCGTATTATGCAGATTCAAATACACTCTAAAGTATTAAAAAAAAAAAAAAAAAAATTTAATGATAAAATTCCTTAGTCACATCTAGAATAACATATTTCAAAGCGCACGCTTACCCGCGACCCGCGATCCGCGACTATACGCCGCGGTGTTTCACTCAATCTAAATTATTGTACAAGTTGCGAACTAAACTTGATCAGGCGGTGAGAAGTTTTTCAATAAAACATGATTATCTACTGAAACAACTAGAGAGAGAGCTAATTTACATGAGATCTGAGATTTACTGTAATTATATTACGGAGAATTTAGTATTGGATGGAATTAATTTAAGTTAGATGGTATAGGTTGTGGGTACGATTCCTACTCGAGGAAACTCAATATTTAATATTTTTATTTCCTCGTTCTAGGAACGAGGCCAAGTGTGGCATTGAGTTTCGCCACTCGACATGCAATGCTTTTTGAATTCGGCGCAGAGTGGGGAACAGAAGTGACTTAACGCGAGCGGAATTTCTAAACAGGTTCTTCGTCCAGGTTCCCTCTGCTCTCCCTGCTATGTACGGGATTCAGTAAAGCTAAAAAAATATATGAAATAACCAGTAAAACACAAACATATTAAATTTACTTTGATGCACACTATGCAATAGAGTCAAAACTTTTGTTATTTCATATGTCATAAAGGATAAAAATTCACGATTTACCCCGCTTATAAAAGTAAGTGAAAAGAAAATAATTCATTCCCCCGAGTGGGAATCGAACCCACGTTGCCTCTATTGAAACCTTTCACGTTCACTATCAAAGTCCCTACGTTGTATTATAAAAGAAATTAAAGTAAGAACAATTTAATAATAATCTTTCCAACCAAAGAAATAACTAAGGGTAATTAGCTGTCAGTTGATGAGCAAACTTCAGCCATTTTGCCTTACAACGCGTAATTATGTGGCGACGGTTCACAGGAGATTGGACGAGATACAATCTTCAGATATATCTAATGATTGCGTTTGATTTATTGTAAATTCTGCTAATATCGGCTTGAATTCAAAGTTTTTTTCTAATAGATGATAATAATAGTAATTTATTTAATAAAATATATTAATTTAATACTATTTTCAGGACGGAGATCTGGTAGATAGGGGCGGTGTTGAGTTTCGCTAATTAACACGCAAACTCTATTAAAAATTTGGCTTTATTATAAAGCTGAAACAGAGCGTCTTAACTCTAAGTTTCGTCTGTTTGCCCTGCTATATTAGGAAAAAAATTAAGTAAAATTTACTTAACGCTTACAATGTGGCTTTCTCTACGTGATTACATTGAGTACCTACTGATACTTACTATTTTTCATTTAATTTAATTTGCATGTAAATAAACCAGCCAAGTGCGAGTCGGACTCGCGCACGAATGGTTCTGTAACATAATCTATAAAAACATCATGTTTGCTGTATAGGCGCCCCTCTAAATAATTATTTTATTCTATTATATAGTGGCAATAGAAATATATCATCTGTGAAATTTTATAGATACTAGACAGATGATAGACAGACAGGCGGACGGACGGACGGACGGACATCGGAGTCTTAGTAAACCCTTTAGGTGCAGAACGCTAATAAGGAAATTAAAAAAAAAAAATTAATCATTCTTCTGAGTGAGAATCAAATCCACATTGCGCGTGTACATAGTGCCTTACTGTGCTACGACGCCGACGGCTTTAAAGGTAGGTCTTTATCATAATATGCCATCAATGTTGATTATTGAAGCTGTAATCATCAACATAATCTATATCACGTTTACAACATCATTAAACCTCGATACAGTCATAAAAAAATGAATTTCAATGTTAATAAATTCAAGATAACAAATTTACAGATGATTAAAATATAATCATCTTTATAAACATACATTTTTAATGCCAAGTATGATTCGAATTTTCTATGTATTTTATAACTGGTGTTCGCTGGGTGACATATTCTTAGCGTCCAAGGTGAATTTGACCGTAGGTACAAAGGATTATTGAAACCTAGTCTATCGATTTACTCAATAAATAGATTATTCGACACAAAATAATTTTTCAATTTGTATCAGTTTAATGCGTTTAAAAACACAAACTCGCGAATTTTGTTACATTAGTTTAGAGGTATAGATTTTAAGTATTTATTGATAAATAAAAAGAAATATTGGGGTACAGTAGTACATTGAAAGCTAATAGAATATTCGACACAAAAATATTTTTTCTAAACAAGTTCCTAGCGCACTTTGGTTGACCAAACAAACTCTTCATAAAAATAAAGAAATTCTTCTGTAAATTTTTCATCTATATTTTTTTACTAATAATATAAAAATATTTTTAGTAAAAACGTACGTAGATAAAAAATTTACAGAAGAATAAAAAAACTTATTTGTAAACATAAATGTTTAATGCCGGAAGCAGAAGCGAGTTTGGCTTGAACTTACTCTGTATATTATAATGGCAAACATTACTTGACTACTTTGCTATGAAGAGTCTAAATGAAGCGCATTCAGAACGCCATTTGAATTTTATATTTAACTTTTAAATAGCTACAGTACGTTTCGATAGCTGATTTTTTTATTTATCATTATTTTTTTAGTGGTTTGATAAGCTTTTATTGGTATAGGAACAAGGATTTTGGGCAATGAAATACTCCGCTCCTCATCGTAAGTTATGAATGTTAGTGTTTTAACACTTGGTTCCCTCATAAATATTATTTTTTCTCACTTTTACTTTGTACTCCGTTAACAGCATGATCGGTAGGTGGAGTCTACTTTCCGCTTAAATTTAAAAACATTGTGCTTTAAGTGACAGGAACTCTTCGTATTGTTCTACTAAAGCGAAGAATCGATTTTTTTTATAGCTTTACGTTGTATCCCGCACATGGCAGGGAAAACAGACAGAACCTGGTCACCATCACTTCCATTTCTCAACTTCCGCTGAATTCTTAAAGCATTGCTTGTTAAGTGGCGGAACTCAACGCCGCGTTTTGCCTTGTTACCAGAGCGAATGAAAATATTAAATATTTTATTTTCCTCTCAGTGGGAATCGAACCCACAACTACTACAGTCGTACGCTTGCCCTGACCCTGCGCCACGTCAAGATTTTAAATTTGTTAACAACAAAACAATTGATTGTTCATCTCAAAAGAACACCGAGTGGGTGCGAAGGTGAAATTAGGCGCCTTGTCCGCAGCAGGCAAAGAAAGCGGTTTTTATTCGACTTAAAGTAATTATTATATTTTTGTGAAAGAGTTTGTTAGCGAGCCATTCAGTGAGGAGGACACGGACGCAGTCTTGGTACAGGGATGGATTGATTCTTATATCTTATTTCAATTTATTTATTTAGCAAAAAATATTTAATTATTTAACTTTTATTCTAGCACGTCGATAATTTGATTAATTGTAATGGAGAATGAGGCCGTAATTCAGATCACTTGTATTTCAGATAATGGCAAACTGCCATAATAATAATAACTCATTTATAATTAATATCAGGTTAAGTAATAACTTTACACACAAGTAAGGGTGTGTCATTTTAATTTAGTGAGAAATGATGTTACGTTTATTAAAATAGTAAATACAGCGTGGAACTCATAAAAATCTTTTCTAATAATAAGAAATAATAGCGTTGAGCGCCGCTACTCAACGTTTTGATAATAGAAGCTGTGAGACCCTCGATGCTATTTGGAGTGAACATATTGAAATTTCAAATATACAAAAAAAATATATATAATCTTCCTTTGTAAATAGACTCGATAACAAAATCTTATAAACTCTTCAGCTTAATAATATTGCTATAGAAAAAAAATATAAAATAAAAAAAAAATATGTAAATAAAATATAAATAAAATTATAATACATACGTATAAACAGGGTATAAGCGTATACACCTCTATAAGTAATACTCTAGTCAATTGGCTATATATTGTATGCATATCTCCTAAGAAAATCTTTACAAAGTCGCTACGGTGCTACGACGCGCTACGAGGAATACAGTTTACTTATACGAAAATATTATATGTTAGAAAAGAGTATTTAATAGACACGTTTCAACAGTTTTTACTAAGGTATGTTTTGACCGAATGTTAAAAAATACTTAAATGTATATATTTCTCTTAAAAATATTAGAGATGTAACAAAAGTAGAAAATATATTGGGCTCTTGTTGCACAACAGCTCAGCGTCTGACTGTTAACGCGACGGTTGTGAGATACGATTCCTACTTCAGTAAGCTATATATTAAACACGGAATGTCTGGAAATTTAGAGAGACAGTGGGGAATAGTGTTTTAAGACACCTGGAGTCTACTTATCCTACTAACAATACTAGGTTTCGTTATTTTCGTTACTCCGCTTGCTAGACGCAGAGTAGTGTGAAAATAAAAAAATATATAACCAGAATTCAAAATCCATCTCTGTAACGCGTCAAGTATTCTTGTTTTTCCCGAGTTTTCTCAGCTTTTCTTCGCGTTTTCTTTCGACTCGCCTAATTAGCTCATTCATCGCCGCCCCCATTCGCCCTACCGCTTGTTTATTGGAAGTACTTTTATATTTCATTTTCATAGCTTCAATGGTGTATTAAGTAACCAGTTAGTTAAAGATACAACTCAGTTATATTTAGGTTTGTGAAGACGGGGTCGTTTTTTAATTTTATCATTTTATAGAATCTTAACGCAATGATTTTTAATGTTAATTTTTAAAACGCTACTTCACTTGCAAATATGTTAGTTTGTAACTATGTAATAAAATCTAAGAAACTAAATATGACCCACTTATAATTAAGAAATTAGGCGGATATTTTGTTCACTTACACTTAATTTTCACTGTATTTTTAATATTAAAACAAATAATAAGCAATTTCAATTTAAAAAACAAATATATATAAGATCTTGGTGAATCTCTGTTATTTCATAATCTACGTTACGAGTAATATATACTTACGCATACTTAAACCATTGTCCTACAAAAAAACATGAAATCGACAAGAATACAAGAATATTAAGAAAGCGCAGAAAAACAAAACACGTAACACTATCTTCACCTGAGCCGCCCAGACGTGACCGTTAAAGAAAAAGGGGCGAAGTCTCGGAAGCTTGCTCTGATAAGCCGCCATAATGGCACCCGCTGATAACGCGCCCGCCTTTTTCTCCCGCCAAAATACCGCGCCTTTGTCACAAAGGCTACAGCACAAAGCCATTCTGCCAACACAATGTCGCTTCTACACGAAACGGCCATAAATTTTTTGTATTAAATTTATATCTTTTATTATTATTTTGCATATAGTCTGTATAGTTAATTTGACTAACATATCTTTATCGTAAAACTGATTATTGTATTTAATTTTAAATGATATAAGCTGATTATTTTGCTATAACATTGTATAAAATTTCATTTTTTTTATATAAACTACAGCTACTATCACATTTTTCTAATCTATTTATTCAAATTAGAAGCCTTAATGTCAATTTCAATATATTTTTACTTAGAAACAGCTTACCGTAGCACCGTATATTAATTTTAAGCGAAATCACATCTTAATAAAGTGCCTCATAATGAACTAGACGCTTGATGTAATATTTATTAAAATATTAACATACTCGAGTGGTAAAATTGAGATTTTAATAAAATTTTAATTGACACATATTAGGTTTTTCAAGTAAATTACAAAGGAGGCGCGCCATCCTCACCCCGTGGCCCGCACATTAGTGCCTGGGGGTGGGAGCGCGACAATTTTTTGTTTTTCTCTAGTGGTTGAGCGAGCGAGATTGCTTCTTGAGTTAGAGAGGGACAAATGTATATGCACACATTGCCTTTGTTAAAGAGCAAAAATAATAGAGAGAACGGTCGTTTATCTCTTTTTATGGCGGGCGCGGTATCTTGCCTCCGCTATTATGGAAGACAATTTTGGCGCGAAAGAAAACTGCTTATTACTCCTTATTCTTGAGAGCGGTTATGTACGTTAGCGTTTTATACTGGAGTGGAGTTTAGATTGTATTTTAGAACGGTAATTTTGTGTTAGTATTCTTTATTTTTGGATTATTTTTATTTTAAGATACTGCCGTGGCGCAGTTAATTACTTTTATTTTCTCGCTCTATCAACAAGATAAAGCACGGCGTTGAGTTCCAACAATCAATGTGCAAGTTTTTGAAAATTGGAACGAATGTAAGAAACGGAGTGTCTCGACAATACCCTTTGTCTATCATGTTACCTGCAGGATATAATTCGAAGTTTAAAAAAAAAGAGAATTTTGTGTTGTAGTTCACGTATCGTTCACATAAAGTCAGAACCTAGTGCTATGACACTCCGTTCTCATCTCTAATATTTGAGAGAAATTGCGTGGTAAGTGGCAGAACTCAATACACTTTGCCGTGCTAGATCAGAGAAAGAAAAATTGTGAAGTAAATAAAAAAAAATATGTAAATGGAATTTATAGTGACCATTTAAATAACATTAGAAAAAAATAAAATTTCAACATAATATTTGCACATATAGCAACAATTTAAGATATAATCCATTGTTACACCATACAATTTGTAACGGCCATGGATTAGACTCGAAGCGAATAACGCTAAGTATTTATTTATCACTTAATCTAAGATCAACGGACAAACAGACGGAAAATTATACGCTTTGTTAGGGCGGCGTATTTACTCTGTGGCCGAGATAATTGTTTGGGGTTGCGGTGTTAAATGTTAACTTGTGAAAATTGGTTTTTATTAAGCAATTGTAGTTATGGCTATGATGTTTCGATTAAAATTTAATTGAAAGTATGTTTTTTAATAAAAAATAAAAAATCTAAATCAGCTCCACCCTCTATCCCGCACACTGCAGAGGGAACCTAGTGTTAAGACACTCTGTTCCCCATTTTCCGACCAGTTCTGAAAGCATTGCGTGTTGAGTGGCGGAACTCAACGCCGCGCTTAGCCTTGACACCAAAGCGAAGAAATGAAAATATAAATGTAAATAAATACTTCATTTCCTCGAGTAGGGATCATCGATTTTAGAGTCACACTTTGTATCCCTGCGCCACGACTGGCCTCATCCTCTTATACATGCAATGGTTATTAATATTTGCACTGGTTCAATAAAGATATATAAATTATATGTATTTTTTTATACATTCGTATGCACAATATAATGTATGTATTGAATCAAACGTATTTTGTTAAATGATATTTGTATATGAATGTAATGGTAAAATTAAAAGTAAAGAAAATTATAACGGTGCGTCGCGGCGTTGTTGTTGATGGTTCCAGATTTTCAGGTTTTGTAAAGCAAAGTCTGTAAAAAATGGATAAAGTAGTGTTTAAGGTTGATATCTCCACACTCACATATTGTCTACTTTCTTTTTCTTCGTAGGTAGCCAGACGGAACCTAATGCAAAAACAATCCCTCGCACCTCCAAATTTTCAGGACATTGGCTGTTGAGTGACGTAGCTCAATGTTATAATTCATTTCTCCGACTTGGAATTGAACTTACAACCATAATAAAAATGACAATATAAACAGGCAAAGCCTTAATAGACCGCTTGTATAGAAGATACTTTATATCAGCCTGTTGACACGTTCCAGGTCTATCGGCACAAGGCATTTGCGCGCAATTTATTCCACAATCAACTTTTTAATCCCATTAAGCCCGATTCTGACACTGTTTACTTCTTTAAATTACTCGTTTAATTTATTGTTAAACTGGTTTGATTGAGACTGTATTTGACAAACAGACAATTTTGAAGAAATACTTAAATGTAAATAATATTTAATCTTTACTGTTTAGAAATAAATAAGAGAGACCGTCGTTACGTCATATACATAGTGTCTTGCTGTAAGCGCGACGGTTGTCAGTTCTCACTCTGGGAAATGAACTTTTTTTTTCTCGATTCGATTTTGTAACAAGATAAATAAAAATACACAGAGATCAAAGTTATTTAGATACAGAATATTTAAATTTATGGAAAAAACAAGCCTGATCAAACATACAAGCCAACAGCAGAACCATATTTAACTTGATTCCAATCGACAAAAAGGGCACATAATAAAAACTATCCTAAAATATCGACGGGCCGCTTCCCGACGAAGAATGTGAAACATAAATAAAGGCAGTAAATAAGAGTAAAATATTGAAAACTGTCATGGAAGGCAGAAAGGCGCGCGAAACTGAATATCCTCAGGTTTCCGGTCGCCCGCGCTCTAAAATGGCAGAACGGATATTCGTATCGACTGTGGCATAGTGCACCGAACAAACAGCTATAGAACAATGTTTGACAAAAATATAGTGTTTGTTGCTCGACAGAGAGTTATTCTTTTCTTTCAACATCTTTTAATAAGGTCAACTGCGTAATAAAATTTAAGGAATTGTATTTGAACCACTTGTAATAATTGTGTCATCGTAAAACTTCTTATAATGGAATTTGAATACTAAAACTTTACAAGTTACTTAGAGATATATTGAAACTCTATAGAAACGACTAATAAGCCTCTGGTTATATTTTTTTGTATTATAGCACTTGTAGTAGATATTTGGCATACAAAAGCGTTTTTTTTACTACTTAATTTGAAGTATTAACTTATATAAATCTAATATTGAAATTGAAATTGAATTCAGGTCGTCACTCAATTCAATTTACAAAGCATTCTTCACAAATCGTTAATGTTACATCAAAATCAATATTGTATTTGTCTCACTAATTGATGAAGTTGTTAAAGGAAGATTGAGACCTATATATTTTTTTATCATTTCTATTTAGATCATATATAGTTTAAATTTGTCAGAGTCAAATCAGAGGCAGAAGCTAGTGTATAGTAATTTAGTACCTATCTAGAATTTATAAATAATATAACTTGTAATATAATTTAAACATACATAAGTTTGATAAATTAAATTCTAAAATTGATTCAGCTCAGTGAGTATATGGTTCACCCTAACCATTTCGGCCGCATCTGTTTCTTCCCTTTCTTTTTCTGACCGCGGCAAGCAACAGCGTTTTATTCTTATTTGTGTCTATTCAAAGCTGGTCTATCCAAATATCGTTTGGATGAAAATCCTGTGTGAGGAGCTTATGCACAAAGTTTGATGAGAGCGACGAAAATTTTAATTAAAAACCCGACTTAACGTTAAAGGTAAGGCATAAAGCGAAAATACATATTACATTTTCTAAATATAAAAAAAAAACAAAGTGTCATTTACAACACTGTCCGGAGGGGAGCGCGGAATATTTGAAATTGGAACCAAATAGGCGTTAAATGGCGGCGTGCGCTGTCATAACGTCATTTGGCGTTCATCAACGGGCGAAACAGCATCTACGTTTGGTGCACGTTTTATTAGCGTGAGGAATGGCGGGGCACAGTGACTCGGAAATTCAGATTTGCATCAGCGAATATAGCGGTGATTGCATTTTCTTTGCAACTGCGCCGTCATTTAATTTGCCTTCGAGGCTTAGACGCCTTGGTCTGGCTAAATTGTGCCTGACTATAAATTAAATGGCCTGCCCCATATTGGATTAGGACCCTGTCGGGCTTATGTGAATACTATAAGTTCATTCTGGGTAACAGTATATCAACTAAATTTTACACAATATACATTCTAAGTATTGTTTTATTCATTATTTCCATATAATTTTTGTAAGAATATTCTTTTTGGATAAGACAATCAAAAAGAAAGAAATTTGGATAATCTGTATTAATGCAACAGATTTTTTTTTTCAAGCGGAAAGAAAAGTCATAGTGGTGTTATATGTACGTCTCCCACTTTAGTAGTCGGAAAAAATCTACAGATAATAATTTATTTGTACAGTTTGTACTTATACAGTCGTATATACTATACAGTGATTTTTTTTCTTTGTCGCTGAATTATGATGGTTATTATTGAACATTTACAATAGCTATTGATCGATCAAATTCATTATAATTAAATAAATAAAATTGATAGTTTTATATTCAGTAATTTATTTGTTTTTCATAGGAGTCTAGTGTTAAAACACTCTGCTCCACTTTCCGCCGTTTCATAATTCTATCCGTAAAACTTATTTTTTATGTTTAAGTAAGTAAAGTACGACTTACACAGTAATCACATTTTAACGTATTTCATAATTTTAGGCTTTCTTGAGTTACATAGAAAGATTCACCATTATAATTACCATTATAATCGTATAGGAATTGTGTTATTATTAGTATAAATATATATGCACATATACTATGTTTTTCTTCACTGGCAATTAACTATTTTCTTTGACAATCTATCGCAAATATAGAGCAAGAAGAGTTTATTCTTTATTTTGTGCCTATTAGATACACGGCAAAAAACACAGTCAGCCTTTAAAAAACAGCAAAAAAGTAAAAGAAATATACATTTCTTGCCGATTGCATCTCTACCATTTAACGTTTATTTGTCCTAAGACAAACTAATCAAAGAAATCCAACATTACCATATTTATTCATGTTATGGTAAATAAGTCTAGACGATGTTTATTATTATCACAAATCATATTAGAGTCGTAAATAACATTTAAAATAGAATTACTATTGGCATCATAAAGCCGAGGAGCGGATCCATCAGCGACGCCATCACTGATCGTTCCGCATAAACGCGTGCCGTTTACTTATAAATTTCATTTCGTTTCAATCGATTCTTTGCTTTCAATCTTCAGTAAATCAACCTTTCGCGTTTGGTGCTTCAATTTGGAACGGTTCGGTGCATGTGATAAATGTCACTCGAATAATTCGTGTGTTATGTTTATTTTCTATACTTGCGATCCAAACGCGGCTTCGCCGGTTTAATCTTAGTGTTTTATTATAACCAAATTATATAAAATCTAAAACCAGTAAGTTTTCTAAATCCATTTAGTAGTTTTTATGTGGAAGTGGAACCAACATCAAAACTTTCACATTTATAGCGTTGGAAGGTATAGCGTTTACTGGGATATATGTGAAGCCCATTTTTGTCATAACAAGTAAAAGTCACCCATTATATCATAATTAAATGACTTTTTTATTTTTTTTAGTAAGGCTTAAATCAATGTTGATCCTAAATTAATTTGATTTGTATTGGTAAATCAAAATAGTTCTAATAAAACTTTTTTTTGACTTTCCGACGGAATTTGGGAGGCATTGTTGTGTGGCGGACCTATCCGCCGCGCTTTGTCTCGTTGAAATGAAAATATATAATTTTACATTCCCCAAGTGGGAATTGGATCCACAACTGTCACATAGAGCAGTAGGTGAGGCAGCTAAAAAATAATAATATATTATAATAATTATGCCAAATGACAGTCAGATGTCACCTCAGTCTTCCAGTGACCACGGACTACTGTCAAACATTTTGCTCGAAACGTCAGGTTTCCAAAAATGTAATATGTAATACTAAATATACCCGATTAATCCGGTTAAATAAAAAAAACAGCTTCACGCTGTATTCCGCACAACAGCAGCAGGGTAGGCAGAGGGAATCTAGTGTTAAGACACTCCGTTACCCACTTTCTGCCGAACTCTGGAGGCATTGCGTGTTGAGTGGCAGAACGCAATGCCGCGCTTAACCTCGACACCAGAGCGAAGAAATGGAAATATAAATTTAAGTAAATATTTCATCTCACCTCATCTCTGATTTAATAATTTCATTTAAAATAATTTAATAGTTTATGATATTGACTATCGACTTTTTTCTTTTTGAAGGCGACTGCCGCGCCGCCCGCGCCGGCCGACTGTCACAAAGCCCAAGCTTATAAGCATACGATCCTAATCGGATGAGCGAATAAAAGTCGCGTTCATACTCGGTACATCTCGTTGTAACATTGACAAGGATATCGAATATTTTTGATAATATGTATTTGATAATTATCTATATATTTTTTTTTAATTTATTTTATTGATTTTTTTTCTGTTTTGTGGTAAAGGGGGAAATATATTAAGAAATAATTTAAGTGGAAACTTCCTTTAGTTACCAAAAAATAATTAATCGCTGGAGAATGAAACCACATTGTGTTTTTATCGAACAAATTTTCTCTATTTATACTAAATATTTACTACAAAACTGAGGCTAAGGGATGCCTAACAGATTATTGGTTATTGTTATTTATATATAGTCAGTTTACATAGATCATATTTATATATTTTCTGGAGCTATCTAGAAAATTTCATTATACATGGCAAATCTAGTATTTCTCCATATCGTTGGATCACGGTGCATAGCGTCGTATAAAGTGACCGACACGGTTTGGTGCATATGAAAAGGCCCATCTGAACACACTCGTAAAGCCTCTCCCAGATGGCTTTGAAGAATCCTATGAATGAATTAAAAAAAATTCTCCACATCTCGTCGTGTCGGCTTTCAGTTTTCATAAAGGTTTTGATATAATAGTTACAAAAGCTTGAATGTATAATATAAGTATGATACAAAGTTTTATGTATCGAGGTTTTACCTATTTTTTTTCAGCTTCACGCTGTATCCCGCACACAGCAGGGTAGGCAGAGGGAACCCAGTGTTAAGACACTCCGTTCCCCACTTTTTGCCGAATTCTGGAGGCATTGCGTGTTGAGTGGCAGAACTCAACGCTTAACCTCGACACCAGAGCGAGGAAATGAAAATATAAATTTAAGTAAATATTTCATCTCCTCAAGTTCGAACCCACAACCAGTCGGTTTTACAGTCACACCTCGTGTCGCTGCGCCACGACTGGCCTCTTACCTATAGAGTTTTACCTATTGATTTATTATATTCTATGCAATATATGTATGTGTGTATATAAAACACTTCCGATACTAAGTGATTGACATAAAACACAGACGAAACTACTAACTGACTGACTCGCTTAAAAAAATTAAAACTTGGCACGTTTTTCCTCGTATAGCAAAATAGTTAGAAGGTACTTACTCTTAACACACTCTGTCTCATAGTTTCCGCCCAAATTTTATGCAATCTGCGTGTTGAGTAACGGAAACTTTGCATTAAACGGGCTATGCCTTGAACTCCTCCCCATTGAGAGTGGGTATCGAACCCGCGTTCGTCGCGTTTACTTTTGTTTGGCCGCTGCACCATAACTCACAGGTTGCAAATTGCGCCAGAAGAATAACAAAGTCGTAGTACAGTTAGTTTGTGATATCGTGACGATTGCGGGTTAAATCTTACTTAAAATGACTATAACATTTTTTTTCCCTGGCCTTGATTCAGTAATTTAAAATGTGATGTAAACAGTATCTAATAAATTTATTCGAGAAAAACTTATACATGAATACACATTACTTAGTAAGTACCCACGTACAAAGTTAAATTTGCGAGACAACTCTCTTAACTTCTCTACTCTTCCACCAAAAGGATGGACTAACGGATACATACATAATACAAAGAGATTGGAAGTGGTTTCTAATTTATTGTCTTATCTATTTAAAATAACAAAATGTTTTAAAGATATTTTGAAAATAAAAACGCAATTTTGGTAGATTCTAGAGTCAAATCTACGGTCATCATGTTCACATAGCTATTTTCTATTTAACTTAAGTTATTTTACGTACATGTTAATGTAAGCAAAACAACCCAATATCTATCTATATTAACCAAAAAGTAAATAAGACAACAAAATTATTTTCTTTACAAAAAACTTTACTTTGTAGCAGTCATGGCGCAGTTGCACAAGCTTGTGATTCTTAACATGACGGTTGTGAGTTCGATTCCCACTCGGGTAATCATTATCATTTATTACTATTTTCATTTCTTCGCTCTGGTATCAAAAAAAGCAAAGCACGGTGTTGAATCCCGCCACTCAACATGCAATACCTCGAAATTTCAAAAGAAAGTGAGGAAACGGAGTGTTTTAACCTGCCTACCCTGCGTGATAAAACGTGAAGTTGAAGAAAAATCTTTAAAATTACCTACTTACTTCAAAAAAATCAAAGATCAAACAACAAATCAGAAGTAACACAACACAAAACGCTAAAACATAATTTAATCACACCCACAATTGATAATAAAGTCGTTTTTATTGAATTATAGCGTTCCGCGCCCCGCCATTATGCGAAGAATCGTCACAAACGAACCATTGTTAAGTACACTAGAGTCCATTGTCTGTTATCGCCCTACGTCGGTTTTTGCTAGTCCTCATTCGCTCGCAATGATTTGTAATGCAGATGTGGATTTTATTGAGATGTAGGTGTGTATGTCATGTAGAATTGGATTTTTTTTAATGATTGTATATTTTAGAAATATTATAGTTATTTATTAAATCAATATTTGTTATTTTTAATTATGCTTATATTGTTGTTCGTTATGTTGGATTTTCTACTGTTTTCTTTTATTTCTATACTAGTCGTCGGTCTCAACTCTGTTTGCGTGGAGATGGGAAATATTGTGTCCGTTTCTGAGGGTATTTCCAGAAACCCCCTTACTTAGTGTTCGCTTACATTCTCTGACCTATCTGCATTTCAAATTTCAACTTCCTTAGTCAAGTAGTTTCGTCTATGCGTTGTCAGTCAGTCACTCAGTCAGTAATGAAAAAACACTAGTTAATTAGTAGAACATGTAAAGGGTTATATTAGTTTCCTATACATTTCCAGAGTAGTTTTATTCTTGGAAATGTTTTTTGCAATGAATAAATTATATTATATAGAAACTATATTATATATTAAAATAGTTAATATGTTTAAAACACAGTGAGTTTAAACAAAAATCAATCCTCATAGAGACTATAAACGGCAGGGCATTAAAATTGAATTGTAATAATTTAGTAAGATCAACTTACAATAGTTATTGACTCGACCTAGCGCCCTTACAAAAACGTTATCGCTATATTTGTTCAGTTTTTATTTTCGCTGCTACACCTAGCTTTATATTGCTACAAAACTTGTGTTATTTACTATCCTATTGCTTAAAAAATAAGGTTTATTTTCGTTTAAATTCTCCTTTTGTGATAGAAAATGTAATGTGGTCTTTTATATCCAGAGTTGGAGCGGAAATAAGCTTCTTTGTGACACTATCGCATCGGATCGTCAACCGCTTCCTTTCCAAAGATTATTGTAGACGTAAGAGCAAATAAAAGTTATCAAAGCTTTTTGTGATTCCAATTCAGTTCGTATTGAATGAGACAAACGGTGTTTGTTATTATTTATTTGCATTTGGTTGTAATATGAGTCGCAAGGCACAGTGTATGACTGTGAGCGCATTGAATATGAGTTCGATTCCCACTTGTGGGAATGAATTTTGATTTCCTCGTTCTGATAAGAAGGTTTTACCTGTGGCGTTGAACTCTGCCTCTATACGTAATGTCTCGAGAATGGGCGAAAAATGGAAGATGCAGTGTCTTAATACTTTCCCTTCTCCTCTGCTATATGTGGGATACATCGCGATGCTTGGAAAAAATGTAAGTACATTGTTTTTTAATACGAAACTTTGAATTATAAATTTATCGTTATACTGATATCAATTAGCAGTCACAATACTAACTACTCGTATAATAATTAATTAATCTATGGTAATGTAAACATGGTAGAGCTCTCAACAAAGGCGCTACAGCATTAACGGGGGTAATTTCAGTAAAATATATCGAATGAATGCATTTTGTTCAATGAAATGGTTGAAACTTCGTTATTTTTATATATGTATGTATTTTCTGCGCCTTTCCATCTGTTTTAGAGGTTTTGTCAATTCAATTGTTGAAATAAATGCCACATAATGAAGAAAAATACTTAATATAGGTTATAAATTGTTTTTTTCGTTAAAAATGCTAATATGAAGCAGGATTTTCAGTTACGATATGACAGACAATACACAAATAAATCTATTGGGCTTAGAAAGGAATAGTAATTTGATATATTTTTTAGTTAAGTCACTAAGAAAAGGTTGCTTGGATTTTTATAAGGTTGCTTGGATAATGGGAAAAAACTGGTTTACTATTTATTTTACATCTTAAAGTCCACATATTGCAGTTGCGGGAGACGACAAATAGTTCATAAAGGTAATATTATAACATATGCTCTATTGATTTGAAAAACAGTTAATTTAGTACGTACATATAGAAAAAAAACTCTGCTTCATGTTGTATGCCTCACACAGCAGGCCGAGGGAACCTAGTGTTAAGGCACTCCGTTCCCTATTTCCTGTTGAATCCTGGAGGCCTTGGGTATTGAGAGGCAGAACTCAAGGCCGCGCTTTCTTTACATATAAATAATAAATAGTTTCCTGATATACAACAAAATAGAAATACATATATACTAACTAGATTATTTATCCAAAACTTATCTTGCCCCAATCAAGCTATCAAACCCCCAAACACCGACAACAAAAACTGTCCAACAAAGGTGTCATTTTACCCCGGGGCGGTTCATAATGGCAATTTTTCGTATGAATGCTGTGAATGCGAGATGTCGCTTAAACGGGCCGCGGCGTGCAAATTTAACTCCTTTGTGTAGCGACGAAACGCGTGACCAGCATTCGATATCAACTCTGATTACTACGAATATTTTGCAAACAAATTTTGTGTATATATAAGCTAGCAGCTTTTACTTGTGACTTCGCTTCGCTTCGCTTCTTGGTTGAATGATGATAGCTGGGAGTTGATTATGATATAGGCACATTCTAAGTGCCCGGGGTAACCGTGGCAGCTAACATAAGGGATTACAACGTATATAATGAAGATGATGCCTATCTTTGTTTGATATAATTTTTCAATTCAAACCAGTTGTTCCTGAGATTGGCTCGTTAGACCAAACAAATAAAAGTATAGAATTTTTGTAATCTTTTGGTGTAAATTAAATTTTAAGCTTGAGAATGGGGATTTTTTTTGTATTATTGGTATCTCGATCTGGCCATATATATTGCAGCGTTACGTTTCGAAGTGTAATATGCAATATCTCTTCTCTATATCTTATAAAATAAGAACGCATTTCGTCTCTGTCTGGCCTTTCTAAGCGATCTTCTTCTAAACCACCCAACGGATTTTGATGTGGTTTTCACCATTAGGTAGAGTATTTTTCAGGGAAGGTTTATATATAGTTTATTATATGTATATTTTATAGTATTTTGACATAAATATGATAAATGTGCATAAAGTCCTACCCGTTGAGACACTTTCACGCATGCGCTGCCTTAATGGTAAGTCTTACATGAAAATAATGTACTAGAGTATTATTCCTCTTAATAAGATCTACAAAAAAGTCAGCGACAGCATATTTGTATCTACTAAGGATAACATACAGTAAGCATATTTCTGTCTAAAAATAGTAATTTAAATATATATTTTTATTGTGAGGGATATTTGTCGATAATAGTATCAATCCTTATCCTTTTAAATAGTTTATTAATTTTCTACGTTAAACGAAGATAAAATTTGCTCTTTACACTAATTTGAAATTACGAATAGTTTTAGAGAAAAACGCATTTAATTGTTGACACATCACGCCGGCTATAAACCGCAGTTTTGGCCCAAGTTTCATTTATTACCTTACTCTCAGCATATAAATAAGTATATTATTTACGTTGGCCATTTAATGGAGATCAAAACTGTCTTTTACTGTTTTTCATTTTAATAAGTACTTTAGAAGTTGTTACAATATCAAAAAATCCTTGCTGCGAAACGGCTCGCCACGCGTCATGCGTCCCCCCGCGCCCCGCGACGCGTCCGCCGCGCCCGTCTCTCCGCCTGCCTCTGTAGCGAAGTAGATTTAGATGCGATTGTACGTATTGGATAATTAGAGTTTAATGTATTATTTCAGCACGATATATTTAGTTTCATCTTTTTTGATTAATATAATAGTAGGTAGTCTTTTGTTTATCATTTCTTTCGTTTAAGTATCCTGTTGTTTATTTTGTTTCTTCTGTTCTTTTATATTTTTTTTTTACCTTTTTAAACATTTCCTTTTTTAATTTAATTATGCCACGAAAAAGTCGTTCATAGGTCGTAGAACAAGAAATGCAAATAAAAATCGTTTAAGTCTTACTAATGAAAGCGTAGAAGAGACGGAAATTAGACGGTAATTTAAATATATTTTCTTATTGTAAGGGATGTGTGTCCATAATGATATTAATCCTTATCTTTTTAAATAAGGCCGGCCGGTAATAAATAGAGGCCGGTCGTGGCGCAGCGGCACGAGGTGTGACTGCAAAACCGACTGGTTGTGGGTTCGATCCCCACTCGAGGAGATGAAATATTTACTTAAATTTATATTTCCATTTCTTTGCTCTGGTGTCGAGGTTAAGCGCGGCGTTGAGTTCTGCCACTCAACACGCAATGCCTCCAGAATTTGGCAGAAAGTAGGGAACGGAGTGTCTTAACACTAGGTTCTCTCTGCCTACCCTGCTGTGTGCGGGATACAGCGTGAAGCTAATTTAATTTATTTTATTCTTTTAAATAAGTTCTTAATTTTCTACGTTAAACAAAGATAAACTTTGCTCTTTACAATATTTCGAAATTACAAATAGTTTTAGAGAAAAGCTATATCGACTCATGTTTAACCCTTACTTTCAGTATATATATAAGTATAATAGTTACCTTTTGGCCATTTAATATAGATTAAAATGTTGTTTACTGTTTTTCATTTCAATAAGTACTTTAGAAGATTAGTAGCACAGATTTAAAATTACGGTACTAAAAAGATCTTGCTGTGTAACGGCTTGCCGTCCACCACGCGTCCCCCCGCGCCCCGCAACCTTTTGTTTATGAAAATGAACCCGCCTGGCTTCTTTCTCCCGGGCATGGAAGGAAGGCCTGGTCATCATGTTGCCCAAGGCTGGGAAGAGCCCGCAGCCTGAGGGATACCGATCTATAACCCTCCTTAGCGCGGTCGCCAAGCTGTTCGAGAAGTTATTCCTCTCACTTCTCCAGTCGCACATCCACCCGCGAAGCGAACAGTTTGGCAAGCGGATATACCACTCTGGTTATACTACGCCGCAATAGCGATCAACCGAAAGGAGAGTGCAATAGTAGTCTTCTTCGACGTAGCGCGCGTATTCGACCGCGTTGGCACCCGGGCCTACTTCATTAAGTGCTCAGAGCCGGCACTCCCCAGCACGTCGCGCATGTCTTTGCCTCCCTGCCTCAGTGACAGGACATTTTGCGTGAAAGTTGAGAGTTCGAGGTCTAGCATCGACTCGATCGCTGCCGTTGTTCCCCAGGGCAGCATTTTATCACCTGCTCTCTACGCACTATACACTGATGACATCACAACGCCCTAGCGAGTATCAGTCAACGAGAAATCCTGCAAGTGGTCCAGAACCTCATCCTCCGTCGAGTGACGCAGGCGCCATACTAAGTGAGGAACACCACGCATCATCGCAACATAAAAATAGAAAGCCTGGAGGTACACATTGGTCGTCTCGCGTCCAACGCATTCCGCTGCGCCAATGTATCACCTGCACCTAAGGAGCAGCACTCCGTGGCATACCCGGCCGCCCGAGGTCAGACGTAAGACTACTTCCAAGGGACTTTCTATTCTCCTCCAAATCCTACTCATGAGCCTTGCATTGAACCTTGGTCGTTTAAGATGGGCCTCCCTCAGGAAACCGAGGGTCTCTCCTGACTGAGTTGACCGCCTAGATGGCATTTGATAATCCTTCCAATTTCATACTGTGTCAACGCCCAAATGTCGTTTGGAGCTACAACGGAGATGGATGAGAGAATGCTTCAATTCTGCGCCTGGCTCTATAGCAAAGTTAATTTAAAAGCGATTGCACGTATTTTGGAGTTATCCAATAATTATAATGTATTTCAACGCGACATATTTGGTTACATCTTTCGTTTAAGTATTTTTGGGTAAGAGAATAGTAGGTAGTCTGTTGTTTATAATTTCTTTCGTTAAAGTTTTCTGTTGTTTGTGTCATTTGTTTAAGTGTGTTTTTTTAAACAATTGGAACATCCTTATTGGAACTACGAAAATGCGTGTTCCATTAAGGTTTAAATAATTTTCACATCTTAAGTGTTTTGCAAACATAAGTACATAACATGAATAATTCAGTAGTTAAAGCGGGCGAAGCCGCGAGCGGGTCGCTAGTCTTAATATATTTTACGAAAAATATATTCAAATTTATTACGATAATCGTTTTAGGTATAAAAAAAATAAGATTAAGCGCTATTGGTTTGTATAAGAGGAGAAGTATTATATACCTATTTGTAAAACTTTGCATACAGATGTTAACAGATGGAAATTCGAAAACATATGTATGGGAAAAGGGTAAAGAATGATACGATATATAGTATATAGATATATCTAGAGTTTGAGCTCCGCCACTCAACGTACAATATCTCCAGAATTCGGCGGAAGGTGGGAAATGGAAGTGTCTAAATGGGAACGGAGTGTCTCAACACTGGGTTCCTAGGTTCCTTTTGTCTATCTGTAAAAAAATTACGTCCTCATACATATATCCTTTACATTATCGGATTTATAAAATAAAATTGAGGCCAGAGAGAGAGTTCTTACAATAAATTATAACAACAAATGTTAAAATTGATCGTTGGGTCTGCGGTATTTACATACACTAAGCACACTTTATAGTAATTTAAAGATATTAAAAGCTGATTACAACATTATCTCGATTGCATTTTAATTGACCTAAAATTCTTTTTAACCACACAAACATAAACACAAAAAATGTGACACGTGCTAGGAAGCCAGATGATAGATGAAAACGGATGAAATATTATGTAATTACAACACATATATACATACATACATGCATACATACAAACATATATATACATATATACATATGCGCATGTCGAACTGATAACCTCCGTGTTTTCGAAGTTGGTAAAAAATTAATCTACCATATCACGTATCTCTTTTCAATCACTGTATATGAAGAGACTTTGTCAAGATTCTCGTATTTGTTTGTAGGGCGGCCGCGCCCCCAGCGGACTGTGGCGATGGCGTTAGAATTGGAATGACACTATGAAAGCCTATAGCTAAATATTTTTGGTGTTTCTTTTCATAATATAAGTTAGAGATGAAAGTTTACAGGAATTAAAGTAAAATGTAAGCTGTTTATTTTCTATTTCTTTTTTTTTCAACTTCACACTGTATTTCGCATACAGCAGGGTAGGCTGAAGGAACCTAGTGTTAAAACACTCCGTTCTGAAGAAATGAAAATATTAATAAATCATAATTCATTCCCCTGAATGGAGATCGAACCTACAACTGTCACGTCACACACCCACAGTCACACACTTATGCCCCTGCGCCACAATGGCCTCAATATTTACGTGTGTTGTATAATTATATATGTGTTCAGCGGTGGAACTCAACGCTTTGCGCTCTGTCGCCGCACCGACTCGTAGATACGATTGTATTTAAAGTACTTATTAAGAAAACATATAAAAATTTGAACGTAGCGGGATTTGAACCCGCGCCTCTTTGGAAACCGTCCAAGCGCACTGATCAACTAAGCCATACGGTCTCATCGAGCTACGTCGAAATTCTTATACGCTTGTAAAAAATAATATTCTCTATTGCCAAACGCTAATTCTAAGTAAGTATAAAGATACATAATTAGGTAGCGATAGTGTAAAGATAGTTAGGGTAGCGGAAATTTGTAAAAGCCCTACTGAGATGATAACAGTTGTAACAAAACATAAAGGTTAATTCACGACTTACAATTAAAAATTTGAAGTGAGAACTTGCGTTAAAAATGAGGGAAAATCCAAAAAGGGAAAATTCTAGATATATCATAGAAAAAAAATATTATTAACTTATAATTGTAGTTCATTTCATACAAAATGTATGCAAACTTATATTTGCCAATTTCAAATTGAACTTTCCGTTGACATATGTAGTGTTGACAGAGATGAATGAAAAAATGTTTATTCACGGTTAACACGGAGTATATTCAACACCACTTTGAATGTACAAATAGCTTAAACACAAATAGTAAAGAAAGAAAGAAAAATTAGAAAGTGGGGAACGGAGTGTCTTACACTAGGTTCCCTCTGCTTACCCTGCTGTGTGCGGGATTTCATCTCCTCGAGTGGGGATCGTTCTCGAGTTGGGTTTCGATCGACCCACAACCAGTCGGTTTGCAGTCATACCTCCTGCCGCTGCGCCACGACCGGCCTCATATATTTTTATTAAGTAAAATGTAACTTAACGGTGGTATGAACTAAAACAATTTAGAAGAAATTCTGTTATGAAGTGACAGCTGGAAATAACCTACAAATTTTATTTTACAAAGAGCTCTACCACTTTGATCCTGTAGATTGAAATGAATCGTTTATTTTTGCTACAATTTCAATTTTACTTTTGGAATATTGCAGAAAAATTTTAAATCTTAAAAAGTATAGTGATTTGTCATTGCTATTAGTCACACATACAGGTATTCACTCACAGATAGAAATAAACTACTAATATTATCCTGCTTTTTACATACTACAGTATTGAATGTTTTACTATTTCTTACCAGATTCAAAGAGAAGGAAGTTCTCAAGGTATGTTTTTTAAAGTGTTTTTCACACCCTTAGGAAAGAAATATATTTAGGAAGTATAACATTGACCGTAGGACTCGAACTCGTGCCTATTTTTATATTTTTTTATTCGACGTTACCAATGTTTACATCCCTGATCTAATTAAGTTATATGTTTAATTGGATTTCACCACAGCACAAAATTTAAATATCGAAATGAATGTTTATACATTTGCAGACTGCCGTCAGGTATACTAATATTTGTTGTATAAAATTTTATTGTTAAAGAAAGAGGCCAAATGATTGCTTTTTTAACATGCTTTTTTTAGGCGACGTTAACTGTGTCGTGAGTTCGTGACTCAGCCTAACCGTCTCGCAGTACGCACGCGGTGCGTAAACCATGACTTGAATGGCGTTGGTCATTGATATATTGTATACCACTTCTACTACTTGGTATACGATTAGTAGGTGTGTGATGCTATTTTATGTCTCAGCTCCGGTGTATGTAGTGTCCGCCCCTCTCATACGGGTGTGTGGTGCTATTTTATGTTTTGGAACTCTGGTGTATGTAGTAGTATCCACCTACGGTTCGAGACACGACTGCCAGGTGGTGTAGGGGCGGGGAGGTGCTCTTTCGGTTTCTTCTTTTTAGTATAACTAACACGCAGTTATAGTTCAGAGGAAGATAGAATGCGCTCTTGGTTTATCTTCGGAAGAACTTTGAGTTATAACAATGTAATATTGTCGAGTTTTAGTTATTTAAATAAACTTCTGATAGCAAATCTCTTATTAAAACGATACCTTCGGATAGCATAATATAAAATACTTAACTCCTTACCTTAATAACTCATTGTCTGAATCTCTAAAGATATTGGGTTACTCACGATTACAACAACAAACCACCACCACTAGACACGCCACGAGCCACAGCATTATTCATTAAATAATATTTTAAAGTATGATTTAATTGTTATGATGATGGAGCCAGGGTCTCCAATACTGGAACTCGTCAGGGTTCACTAGTTAGCTACTCAGTGCAGGATAAGCGTGTTTTCAGTTTTATGTTAAATTTCATGATACTCTTTTATTCTTTATGACCTTTTAGTATATTAACATTACTTACAATATGAAAAACAACGGCCATCCTTCAACAGAAGATGGTCAATCATAAAATCCATACTGAACGTCCAATATTCGGGTAAGCGGGCAAATGACAGCGATCGAAGCAAATCACAGTCATTGTGAACGTACGAGTACATCCGCGACTCGGATTTACATGAAATTGTTTCACATTGCTATATCATATTATGTGTACAAAATTTAAATTTCTGTTTAAACCGTAATAATTGAAAGGTTTAAAAAGTTAGTTTGTAAAGTAGTTAGTTAGGTAGTATTAGGTATAGGTAAGTTAGTTAAATTCAAATTTTAACTGAAATTGAAATAAGTGGAGAACAGTGATTTCATATGTAACACTTCAATTGAAGTGTTAATAGCCATATACAAATAATTTTGTTTGTAGTTGATTTTATGCAAAATGAATGCATACGACTGCAAATTTAAATTTGTAATATTTTAGAACTAAGATTTTAAATTACACTTGTTTTTTTAAATATGAATGGACATAGTAAATGTAGTATCGTATATTCAAAGCGCAAAATACCATTTTGAAAAAGTAGCTATCGAGTACTTATTAAACTTATAATTAATAACAATTAAAGTAGTTATAAAATAAAAATTAAAAAGGAACATAAATACCTCAATATTTAACGTAAAATACTTATTAAGAAAATGTACAAAAATTTGAACGCAGCGGGATTCGAACGCCCCTCTTTGGAAATCGGCAAAGCGCTCTGACCAACTAAGCTATACGTTCAGAGCATTAAAGAGCGTTGGTCAAAGCACTTGGACGGTTTCCAAAGAGGCGCGGGTTCAAATTCCGCTATACGTTAACCTGCTTATACGTTTTCTTTATAAGCATTTTTCTTTCCCAAGTGTGGAATAACACTTTAAAAATGTTTAAAAATATTTAACGTTAAATTGTCAGTATCTATGCATATATACTATTATGTGATATTTATTTATAAAAAAACGGACTTTTGTTCTTTTCACACATCACTATCTTTTTGGACTACGCTAATCTAAGTAAATTCCTTCTAACTCTTCACTTATTCTGGACGAGGCGTCGCGTATTGTAAAGAAACGACATGTTTACGCCAGCTAGATCAGAAAAATGAAACTAAATTTTATAAACATTTCCCGTCTGTAGGAGTCGAATCCACAATTAACAAAACACCTACTTTCTAACCGCACTGACATAATATAAATAACATAGAATACATATTGTATTTGATTGTAATTAATTGACCGATGTAATGTCATGTTTCAAATATTATTATAAACAGATATTAACGTTGTTACGGTGTAAATTTCAATTTGTCCGTCTGTGACCGCGGGCGATTTCAATTAGAGTCAGTGCTACCAGATTAACTCGCTGTTTGCTGTTTTATTTTTTAATCCCAGCGTCGTCTGATTTACATTATGAATAATAACTTTTGCTATGAGATTAGGTTTAAAGATTACCGTTGTTATATCGTTTCTATGTAAGAATTTGCTGGTTTAAATTATATATAAAGATTACAAATCTTTATTTCATGTATTTTTTTGAATTCTATATTTCGGACGTGTCCTAGTCACTTGAGCAAGTTCTTCTTCACTATCACCGTGACATCCTCGCTGATACCTGCCATTCTATGTATCTTCATTGGGGATCCCGTCAGGTAAACTGACTCCACATATCCTACGAAGAAATGACATCTCTACAGCAATTATTTTTCTTTTTCTTCTTCGGTACTATCCAGGTTTTGGTGGTGGTGCCGAATTACAGCATTGGTACCAGCACTGTATTGTATACAGAATGAGAAGCTACGCTCATGAATGCAGCAACGGTAACTTATTTATCGGCACTCGATACGTCTTTCCATATTCATTTCGTATCTTCTGTTTCTAATAGACATACTTCCCAAATATACCACTTCATTCACTGGAATGACGAAGTCCTCTGTCTTCGCTATGTGGAGAAACATCGAGGCAATTGTAGCATTCTACTCATTAAAAATGTAAATAATTATTTACAGAGCTTACAACTTCTAAAATTAAAATGTTCCTTCCTAAGTTATACAGAGTCAAGTAAAAGAGGATTTCCCAAAATTTCTACAGGAACTGAAAATAATGGGAGTCTCAAAGTCCACGCAAACAAATTCGAAGGATTGTGGGTTCGATTCCCATTCGAGGAAATAAAATATTTAATACTAATAAAAAATATTAAATACTAATCATTCTTTTTTTGAGAAAAAAATCAGAATTTATAAAAATCTTCAGTAGATTGTCTATGTATAAATTTTTTTAATTGTTGAATTATTTACATAAGAAATTAATTCATCACTATTTTTCAGTTTTACCTTTTATCCCTAACCAGAGACAACAAAGCAGTAAACGCTACAAACTAGAACACTTTAAAATATTATTCTAAAAAACGATAGCTTAAAATAAGGAATATAAACATATGTATATCTATTATTTAAGTCTTATATACTTATAATTATTATATACTTTAAGTTTATTCTGGAGACCCACAGTGTAATAAAAGCGATCTCTCTCGCCACCTCTACAATTAGTCGCTAAAGGGTGTTTGTTTGAAGGGAGTATTGTAGGGTGACCATCGATTCGCTACTATTAGAACACTTATAGTTTATACTGAATATAAATTTTGTAAATTAGAGTTATTAAGACTATAGACTTCTATACTATATTAATATTTATAATTTCAAAATAGATCTTGTATAACTTAGAAAGAAAAAATATCACATATAGTCTCTTATCTGTCACTGGTTCAGGGAATGCTATTATTTATCAAATATAGAGGATGTGTTGGCACAGTGGCGAAGTGTAAAACTATAAACGAGAAAGTTATGGGCTCGATTACCACTGGGCTATGAATTATTTTTGTTTCCTCGCTCTGATAAGAACTCAACGTAACATAGGGAGAAAGGTATTTCTTAATACGAAGTTCTCTCTTCCTGCCCTGTTATAATATATATATATATATATATATATATATATATATATATATATATATATATATATATATATATATATATATATATATGATGTGAAGCTATAAACAAAATCGTTTTTATGTAATGCGGGAATTTTATATATTCAAAAAGAAAATAAATATAGTTTCATATTTCTTTAGTAAAGTCAATCAAAAAAAACCTCAGGGTACGTGTATTTTATAATTACACAAAAAAAAAACAGCTTTGTATATTATGGTCACTCTACTATAGGGTGCTTACTGCCGCGGGCGTCGCTAATCGCGCTAAACGAGACTGAGCACTACATAAGCTGCGATTATTGTTTTTTTTTATCGGGAACAATAAAATTTTAATGAGAACTCAAGCGACTTCGATTTTATTGTTGAAAATTGTTAGTTGTTGAATGGATTTATAATTATTTATTTATTTATATTTATGGTTTAACTTTTAAAGTAAATTATTCCTACGCAATGGGACATTATATTTCAAACGCGCTTTGGATTTCGCCACTGTAAATTAATAACGGTATGGTAAAACAATAAAAAAACGCCACTGTGGCGTAGAAAAGTACAACGTCTGACTGTAAAATGTAATACAACGGTTCTAACTTTATTTTAATTAACTCGCTTTGGTAATCTAAGAGTAGCGTTGTAGTTCCTCCACATAACGCGCGATATCTCCTAAATTTTGAGGTACCTGGGGAACAGTGTTTTGACACTAACTCCCTCCTGCTTCCTTGGCTATATGCGTGACACAGCGTGAAGTAAAATAAAATAAGCTTAGGATGTTTTTTAGTTTAAAATATTTTAATATTTTAAGAGCTTCTAAATGATTTTTTTTAATATAAACTAACTTTTCTTAAGAAAAAATGTCAATGTACCTAAATTCTTTACAAAAAAAAACAATTTTCCCTAACAGATAATTCTTCTTTTATTCAAACATCTGTTATATTGTACAGTGTTTATTCAATAATCGAGTGTGGATTACTTCCCCGTTGTTTCAACGTCGCTGGCTACTGGAGAGCCTCTCGAGATCCTCTCACTTAGTGTGCACATGTCGTTTTCTATTAAGCATTTTAATTTCACATATAAATAACAATATAATCTGTATAGATTATATTGTTATTTATATATACTAAAATTTTAAATCATCACTGTCTTTACATGAAATTATATGAGTAAATTTTTCCTCTCAGAAATGGCATAAAAGTTTTGAATGCATTTCAGTTCATTGTTAAGCTTCCTTTAACTTTTTGTGTTTGAAAAAAAATATGCCGATACAAAGTAGATATTTTGTTCCATAAATTAACTAATTTATTGAATTGGCTGACACTTTAGTTTTCAATGTATATATATTGTCTTTAAAATGATATTGCTATTGGCACCGTGCACGACTACAGCGCCACCCAGCGTACGCAAATTTGTAGGCTCTGACACTTTGACATATGATGGCGGGATTGTTTGAAAATATTCGTAAAATACTTTCAAATTCATTTATATTACTTAATTACTGTGATTTGGGTGGAAAAGGTGTCGATAAATCGTTTCTGGTTATTCAAATTGAGAGAGGTAAGTAATCTCTATTCAAAATTGTGTTTTATTTTGGTTATATCAGAATTTGTTTACTACTTTTTTAGTTGTAGTTTTACTGAAAAACAAAGAAACAAAGCAAATTTAATGGTAGTTAGTATAGTAGTTACCTAGTTTTGATATAATTATAATAATTTATTTTCTAAATAAATGATTATTATAATATCAAAACGTGAACGAAACGAAATGAGATTTAAGAAAAAAAAGTAATTAAAATAAAAAAAAAAACTATTAATACTGTATTTGCGATTGGTTGCTAATGTTTTCAATAATAATTCGAAATTGTTGAATATTACACCTGCAAGATCTATATGTTGCTCATCATTACAGATAGATGAAAACCCAGTAAAGTATTTTTTTTTTGTTGAAGTCGCCACATCTGTTTGTTTTTTAGGGGTATTACATATTTTGTTCTTCATTTTATTGTATTTTTTTATATAAATAGTTGAGTTGTCGATTTCTGTTTGTATTTCTGCATCACATACTTCGCTATAAAATATATCTATTAGATGTAAATGTATTTGTTGCATTATAGAACAACTGCAACTGCTGTAGCTCATTTTAAATAACTAAGTAAAACGATAAGTCGAACAGATTGCTTTGACATTAATAAGTGACAAAGCCTAAATTTTTTCTACTTTTGGCCACCATGAGCGCTGCGAGCGCTTATAATACTGTCATCTAGTACTACGCACCCTGCCAATAAGAATACGAAAGTAATTTGAATACCAAATTAATAACTGTGTAGTTCAATCGGGCAATGCTACGAGCGCGTCACTAGTCATAGGCTAAGAGACGGAATTCGGAATTCGGAATTAATTCCTTTGCCCCTCGCCACGATCATCTCAAAAAGTGTTTTTAAATATATTATTTTATTATTTGCTTACATTTTTATTGGATAAAGCTTTTTAAATGAATATATGCCTAATACTCAAGATATTATGTATAAATTAATTCAAATAGCTTTTTCCAATTTTTTTTTGATTATCTTTCAAATTATTAAAAAAATCCTTCATTAAATAATCGCTGACTCAACTATAATAGACAACCAACCTATTGTATTATTTTGAATATTAAAATCAAAGTTGTGCTTTACATTATACGATTTTATTTCTAATAATTTATTAGATAAACTGTGATTATTAGAAGAAAGAAAAAAAACAACATGTGATAATAATCTTTTAATCAAAACTTAAAATTTGGTACAAAAAGTAGAAAACTTAAAACATGGCGATTCATTTAACTCTATGTAGAGTAATTTTATATTGAACCAGTACAAACTATCGCTAACAATAAAGAATAACAAAAACCAATCTTAGAATCCTATAAACAAACTTATTATTAAGCATTATACAAATTTCATAATAAAAAATAATTTTAGATTACGACAACATAAACCTAATAATAACATATTTTTATCATAACGAAGCACGTATGTATATAGCATATTATTGCAATTTTATGTGAGTATTCTCATAATGTTTAATTATAAGAAGAAGGAAGAGAAGCTTTTGCTTGTTGTGGGTTCGATTTCCACTCGGGTTTAGAAATTATTTCATTTATCTAGGAATATTAACCGCAGCGTAGAGTTCAGCCACTAAACGCGTTGATATTGGATTGTCTCTAATATAAGCGAAGAGACAATTAGGTTACATTGTGTGTAGGATAACTGGTAAAAAAATATGTATGGTTATGGCTTTTTATTTTTTAGCGTGAGAGACGACAGCATTTTAAACGAAATATAATAAATATAACAAAGATATAAAATAAAAATATATAAAGAAACATAAGTGACTTTTTCATATCTTTAAAAATTACAGAGAAGAATAAAAATCTTTCGCATTAAATAAATACAATGTTAGATTGGCTTAATATATCAACAGTATGAACAGATATATATTTAACATTGTACTTGGAAAAATAATAATAATTTTAAATAATGCATTTTTTTCATTTAAACAATTAACTATAAGTAAAGGAAAACTAAGAAATAATTATAAATCCTTATTTTATCTTGTCATACTATGCTCTCTTATACTTTGTGATGAAAAATTTAAAAAAAATGCAAAAAAATATTATATATAATTATAGTCTTGTTCTTAAGAATTAATATTAATTATAACGAAAATAATTAACAAATTTAAAAATAGCTTAAATTAAACGGCGACAACGAACGCGATAAGAACATATAGTGAATTTCAAGAAAAAAAAAATCTGTGGGCTTTCAATTGATTGATATTCAAATAAATACTGCTTTTCCATTGAAAGTATATAGTCTATACGTTGATATGAGCTTAATAGATATAATTAAGAAGAATGCAAGTATGATTCGTCAAAAAATTATGTTCTAAGCTGCTAACTCTATGGAGCGATATGTCGCCCACTTGGTGCAACAACGACGTATTTGTATTTTTTGATATTTTGCAAGAAACGCAATGAGAATTAGTAAATATTTTTTTTTGCATACATTAATATATTTAACTTTTTTAGGTTCACTGACGTGTTATGTTGTACCAAATAAGCGATAATAAATACTATTTTTCCTCAAAATTACACAAAATCGCCTTGATATGGGCAGTAACGGGTGAACGGCGTCGTGTATATGAATAGATTAGGCAATTTCCTCCTAATCTACAAAATGAGAGAGTTACGTAAACTTAAAAAAAATAGTAACCTTTAAGGATAATTCACACTATAGCACCAGTCACGTTCTCGGTGCGAAATGAGTCTGTTTAAAAAGTAGGTACCTGAGAAATAATGATAGCATTATCTTTCCGGTCCAATAACGCATATAAGAATATTTCTAATTTCTCTTACCAGAACATGAGATCGGATAGAGAAAGCCGTAATTGGCACTATAGTGTGAATTCTCCCTTATATTATTTTTTTTCTACTACAAAAGTTATAAAGGCTTTAACCTAAGAAGCCGGAACGATTTTTTTTTTAAATTGTCAACAATAATTTCCCCTAACTAATCTGTTTCTAAGTTTCGATAAAACTATGATATGTTATCTATTCGAGTTACCTCAAGAATTTACATTGCACTAGTTGCGGGAATTGCACAGGACTATATTACAAATAGATATCGATTGTATTTACAATTATATTACAATATTTATATTATTTAATAATGATAACGTTTTTAGAGGAAAGTGGGGTACGGAAGTGTCTCGGTGGGAACGGAGTGTCTTAACAGTATGCACCCAATTTCTACCTACCCTGCTATGAGCGAGATACAGCGTGAAGAATAAAAAAAAAACGTTCTAAGATAGTCGTTACGGTATAGTAGAGAAAAATTAGACTTATGTCAATGTTTTTTTTTTAAATATAATAGGTATAACGTTATTTGCTGTTTATTTTCTAACATATGCATGGCGAAATAAGGCTAATAACTAACAGGTTAAGAAAGGAAGACTATCTTTTAATCGTTTGAGAAAATTCTAATATTAATTATTATTTACATTATAATTCATTTTCTAATTGTTAGTACGAGGGAAATTATTATATTTTATTTATATAATACACATATACATATACAAATGTAAAGATATTTTTCAATGGCTTCCTTCATAAATATATTATACAATCATCATATTCAAAACTGATTCTTTTAGCATAAGCATGCTACCCAAAAACTACAAAATCACTGTTTAACAAAAAGTTTAAAAAATTAAAAAAAATACACTATGGCACTATATAAAAACCAACATATAACAAATATCACTCAGTCTCATATACTATCTGGGGTACTATCCCGTTCAGTTGACGTGGAAGGCTGCTCCCAGTGCGGATATGGCCGCGCCGGGAGCGGTACCGGCCTTCATATGACATGCTGAGGAGGTTCCTCATCACTCTTCATGAGGACGTAGGCCACGGGACGCTTGACATCCGGCGGCGGTGAGGGTGACCGTCGTGGTGGACAACCACATGGTGACAAGGCGCTGTTATATAACGCTGAACTGTAGAGCGCTCCGCCGTAAAGGGCCTGTGGATGAAATGAAAGTTTAAAATTTGTATACATTTTTTGTACATTTGTTCATATGAAATATATTTTTTAGAGTTTTTTACTTGCAAGTCTAAACAAGTAAGTCGTTGTTGTATTTGTATGATAGGTCATTTCTATTATATCTAATTTTAAATCATTAAAATCATCATTCATAGAAAATGATTTTCTAATCATTGCGCTTGCTTGTTTTGCAATAATTTGCTAAAAGGTAAATTTCTAAGGCGTTAACTAAAAGAATTTTATTATAAAAAAATGAGAAAGTGTTTAACACTTACAGAGTTAAAGTTGCTTTAACGCTTATGGAAGTTCTTTTGCCTAGGCAAGTATATTATGTAGATATTTAAGATTCCTAAATAGTATTATATATTTATTATATATTATATATAAAACTACCGTTATTAAAATGTATGAATTTATTTAAATAAATAAATAATTGAACAATACAATGAATTCTGTCAAACAATTTATTTATATTAACTAATAATGAATATAGCAGATATCTTACGCACCTGTAAGTGAGCAAGTTCAGCTGCCAATTTTCCATCGTCAGACGGTATCTTGAAAGGGTAAAACGGATATGGTAATGGCGGGAACAGAGCTCTTCCTAAATCCGGTTTATCTGGTAACATGTGGTGTGGAATTGGCAGTTGTGGTACTGGTTGCGGTAACGGCGCTACCAGCCTGGGTACCGGCGCCATTAGACCGGAAATGTTGAAACTGAACTTAGGTTCCTTCTTGATTAGAGCCTTTGGTTTCCGCCGCGGCCTGTATTTGTAGTCTGGATGTTCTTTCATGTGCAGAGCTCTGGATAAAAGAGTAAAAGGTAAGGTATAACATTTATGATTTTGATTGATTTGACACTAAATTTGCGGGCTTAATTTTCAATTTTTATTGTTATAAAAAAATTCGGAACATAGGGAACGGAAAATAGGGAACTGTCTTTCTTAATACTAGGTTCCCTCTGTCTACCATTGCTGTGTGCGGGATACAGAGTGACGCTATAGGAAATTCAGTATTTAAAATATCATTAACATATATTTAATATATTTTTTTATCGGTCTTATTCACGTAATTTGTTCCGCTACTCATTTTATAATTTATTTTAAATTGAAAAATGGAAACGTAGTGATCATTCTGTATAGTCTATCTGACTTACTTCTAAGGAAAATACCTGAAAATATATGTAGTAAGTAACTAAAACTTTAACTTAACTTCAAGCTGTATCCCTAGCGGAGGAGACAAAAAAACGGAGCGCCAAACGCTACGCTATTATGCATTATTATGCATATTATATTAATTGAGATAAGCTCTCAGTACAATCGAAAAACCGAAAACCGAAAACTAAGACGAATCAAAAACGACAACCACATCTCCATTTCTACCTATAGCTTACAATACTTTCATAGCATTTATGAATAAGTTTAGCAACAGAGTACCACAATGAAACTTCACTGGGCAAAATAACATTATTATTTATGCAATAAAGCGTACAATTGTCGCGAACGCCCGCCGCCCTTAAAACAACAATGTCAATCCAACAATGCGCGGATTATTGCATTGTACCCGTCACAATCGATTGTTATTCCCACCCTGTATATATCACCGGAACCTCACACACTATTTTAAACCTTAACCTATCCTATTTAAGCTCAATTTTGTATATATTTTGAGTGACTTAGGTCATTTCGCATCGGGCAACAGTCGACAGAGCGTCCGATTATGCCAGCTTTGTGATAGAATCGCGATTGTCAGCGACTCGATTGTAATTATTCGAATGGACCAAGGGATGATAGTTCGTATGAGGTTTTTGAACGTTGTTTGCTGATCGAGCTCCCATACTGGTTTGGATTTGTACTATGAATGCAGATATTATACATAATATGCGAAATAAGTATTTATTAATTCTTAATACAGAGAAAGTCGTAAAAGCGAAATGGAAAATGCAATTTAAAGTGGAAATTGTTGGTCGATGTCGAGTTAAGAACTGTATTTTTCATGGGTAGCAAAGAGAACCACATCAAGACACCCTGTTTTTAACTTCCGTCTATGTTCGGAAGCTCATTGATTAAACAATTATTAAATACTGTTTGTTCGTGCTAATTCTTCCTTCTGATATCACTCTATTAAAGAAAAATTAAAATAAAAATAAAATTAGCTTCACGCTGTATCCCGCACACAGCAGGGTAGGCAGAGGAAACCTAGTGTTAAGACACTCCATTCCCCACTTTCTGCCGGATTCTGGAGGCATTGCGTGTTGAGTGGCAGAACTCAACGTCGCGCTTAACCTCGACACCAGAGCGAAGAAATGGAAATATAAATTTAAGTAAATATTTCATCTCCTCGAGTGGGGATCGAACCCACAACCAGTCGGTTTTGCAGTCACACCTCGTGCCGCTGCGCCACGACCGGCCTCAATTAAAGAAACTCCATTAAAATCTTTAATTTAATTAAATTTCAGAGGGATCCAAGCATATATCGGTGAGAAGCTATTTAGCTTTATACTATGTAAAAATATAAAATTAAATTTCTATATAAAATGCTAAATAATATTTTTTCATTCACAAATGCAAGAAGCGTATATCAATATCACTGTATAAATGTTCTATAGTTTAACAAAAAAATCGGGTTCGACGACCGCCACTATCAATTCTTTCATTACTGTTTGCTGACAAATAAAGACGATAACGAAAACAGAATATTGAGAAAAAAAAACATATCTTCCTTTTATTATCTATGTTTTGAGCTTTTCTTGGCTTGGCTTATGAATTTTAAAGTTACGAATCTACCCTTGATTTCTGGGAGTGGTTATATAGTATGAAATTAGCTTCAGTAGGCAGAGCGAAACTAGTGTTAAGACACTCTGTTCTCCATTTTCCGCCGAATTGTGGAGGAATTACGCACTTGACACACACTTGAAATCAACTGCGCTTTGACTTAACATCAGATAGAAGAAGCGAAAATATAAATTTAAATAAACATTTTATTTCTTCGAGTGGGGATCGAACTCAGTACCAGTCGCGTTTACAGTCTCACATTTGTGCCAATTCGCCACGAGTGGCTTCGAGTAGTACCTAGTATAAAAAATCATATGTCAATTGATTGATTTAGGGAAACATAGTCTAGACTGTAAGCAAGAATAGCAGGATAGAATTTAAAATAATGTCGTAAAGTCGTTTACTTATTAAATTGAAGGTAAAACGAGGTGAAAGGATTTTTTTAATAATTGTGTTTAAATTTTGAAGTGGCACCGAAGAATACCTACACTGTTAGCACAGTGGGGCAACATCTGACTATAAACGCGATGATTGTGGGTTTAGGGATAGTTCCTTACTCTTGAAAATAATTATAATTAAATTATATTTATTTCTTATTTAATATTCTCATTATCCTCGCTCTGGTAATGAGGCAAAGCGCGGCGTGGAGTTTCACCACTCAACACGAAATGTCACGAGAATTAGGTGGAAAGTAGAGAACGGAAATGTCTCAATGGGAACGAAGCCTCTTAACACTAAGTTTTTAGGTTGATAGCTATGTGCGGCAGCAACAGGATAAGGCTAAAATAAATATTTCTCCATTTTGTTGACAAAACGCCGCGCAACACGCAATATCTTGAAAAATGTGGATAGAAGGTGATGGACAGAGAGTCTAAGCACTGGCTTTTCTTCTGCTTTCTTCCATTCCGCAAAAAATGCGTAAAAACGTGAAGAATAGTGACTCATCACTAAATTGCCTTTACATACAAGGCAAAAGTCCAGAGATGCGTGAAGATAATTTTATCATTTTTTTTTGTGAGCGACAACTTAATCGAGTTAAGTAAACGACGCGATACGATTCTTGATATGAAAGGTCTGTTTGTTGATATTGTTGGTACATATTGGTTTTATTGGAGGTTTTTTAGAGGTGAATTGTGTTTGGTTTGTATTTGAAGCCGATGTACTTTGCGTATCCGGTACATCTTTAGAAATTATTTTTTTGCTCTGTTAAAAATTAAATGATATCGATATATATCGTTGGATTAATTTTAAATACAATTTGCTTTGTAAAATATTATGTTCTATTTAAAATATTGACTGATTTATTTTATTTACCAGTGCAGTACGAACCGAACTCACCTATCGTGGGTTCCATTGATAAATTTAATTTTGCAGGCGTGTGCATTCAATTTATATGAGATGCAACAATTATAAGTTTGCAATAGTTTTTATCAGTATTTTCTAGTTTTCGGATTTTTTTCTTCATTTGTACTGAATGTTGTTAGTTGGATTCTTGCCAAATTTCTTAGTTGTATGTTGCCAAATTCATAACTATAGGTTCACCCAATAGGTTTTGAATTTCATTAAAAATATTGAAAAACTATGCACAAATGCCTTTTGATTGCTGTGATTTAAAAGCTTAATTTTTAGGGTTCCGTAACTTTGAAAGGAAAAAGGGAACCCTTATCACTAGTTAAGATCACTTAGTTGTTCGTCTGTCTGTCAGTCTGTCTGTCAAAGACCTTTATGTCAGGAATGCTTGGAGATAACGAGTTAAAATTCAAATCATATACTCAGATCTACGGCCCCATGATTCCCTAAAAAATATTTCTACATTTACTCAAAAGAAAGGTATGAACGCGTATTTCGACACTATAAAGAGAATCAAAATTATGAAAATTGTTAATCTACAGGTAGGACTAGTTTAAAAAATTTAAAACAATACATTGAAATTAAAATTGAAAACTATATATTTGTAGTTAAATCCTAAAAAATAATAGCCTTAGAAAAGGGGCAAAATTTGGTATTAATTGGCTGCTAGTTTAAGTGAGGTGTCAGATGAAAGACTCTAGTTAAGCTAAGCCTAATTTCAGAAAAAGCTCAAGACCTCCAATTTTTTACGAAACCCTCGGTGGGAGAGCCCGACTTGCGCTTGTTCGGTTTTTTTATATATCCACGAGATCTCGAGATAATTGGACTAGACAGGCTGACAGACGAACAAAAGAAGTAAACCTACAAAGATTTATTTTTTCATTTCGTGTTATGGAATCCTAAAATAGAAAAAAATAATTGATGTACAAGCCTGCCATTTATCTTTAGCCGATTATATCTAATTAATATTCATGAAAAAACTATATTTAAATAACGATTCCACAATCTATTTATTTATAAATATTTAATTTTTATATAATAGAATTGAAGAACTTGTTTGGTTAAAGGCGCTAAACTCAAAAATACTGGAAAATGAAAGTTCTTATTAACTTAAATACTCCATTCATCGGGGAATATAGCTTTCCTTATGTCATATGATCATTAACAATATAATATAAAATCTTTTAGTAATATCCTTTTAACCACGTAGGCGAAGTTAAAACTTAAAAGCTACAATAAAATATAGGTATCTATAACAAAATTAAATATCCACATTACAAAACATTGTTTATATTACCATTTATCCGGACAAATTTCGTAGATAAAACGAAGACGGTGTTTGCGATCGCATATCGATCGAAATATATGATAAAAAATGAGTGAGTATGAATAAACACACCGCGCCTTACATTATATTGTGTGAGTGTTGACCGATAGTGAAGTATCAACACGTCGAAATTAAGTTCTGGACGCCCCTAGCTGCTTACTGGGACCATTGTAGGGAGTAACAGATAATAAGATCGACATTTGTGTGGAATGAGCTGGGCTTTAAATGGTTTGTATTGGGACTTTTGTATATAATAATTGTTATATATTGTTTTATTTTTTTTTATTTAAGCTTCTCGCTGTATTCCTCAAATAGCAGGGTAGGCAGAGGGAACGTAGTGTTAAGATACTCCATTCCCAACTTGTCGCCGAATTGTTTTTTTTATATTAAAGATGCGTTTGAAATTATTTAAATATTTTTGAAGTAAAAATTAAGTTAAGTTGAGAGCGAAAGATAATAAGATTGACATCAAGTAGAAAAGAGAGCTTTATGGGTTTTTTAGACAGAAATAATTTAGCGTAAAGACACTCTTGTTCGACTTCTTGTTTTACCGTTTTAAACTACTCTACCTGAATTCGAATCAGCTGACCGCAACTTAACGTCATGGCTTATTATTATTGAGAATGCCTGTAAAATTATTTTAATGCCTTTAGTGTTTAATATTATACATGACGTAACGCGTTCGACGGATCAACGGCTGTTTATAGGTAGAGGACCTCAGTACCTATCCTTTTCACTCCACGTATGTTAGCCGGTTTTCAGTGGTTCGGCAAAAATCATGAGCACAGATTCAACAGACGGACTTTATTTGCCAATTTTTTGAAGAATCATATTTTTTCCACAAAATCATAAATTCTCAAATATCTCCCTAACGACTGAACAATATACATGACTTGAAACTGTTGATCTGTTGATCGCGTTACATCCTATATAGTAGGAATGGTTATTGAGATCGGGTTCACGTTTTATGGCAAAGAGCACAAGGATAAGCAGAGAGAATCTAGCATCCAGATATTCCTTTGTTCATTTATTATGTCAGTACAAGCCATTTGAAAAGTTTTAAACAAGTTCTTAATAATAAAAAAAAATCGCCATTGAGTTAGTTACGTTCAGTTATTTTAAATCAGAAGTTAAATTTTACTTAATTTATGTTTAAATAATTTAAGATGTGATCGCCCTTAGCCACTTTAGAAAGCTATTTTCTAGGGTAACAGATAATAAAATCGATAATTGCTTAATTTACGTTGTGACTTTTGTATATAAAATTGTTAAATGCGCCCTTCGCTTTGCGCTGCCTCCGAAGGGCCCAAGTTCAAGTTAGTAAGTACGCATACTGTTTTAAGTACATATTAGACTAACAGTCTTCAAAATTTCAGCTTTGCTAAAACGACACAGGTCTGGGAGCCCTGGGATCTTGAACTATAGTAATTGTCGTTGAGAATCAGCTTCACTTTTTATGGAATATTAGATAAGCTAAAACTAAACTAGCTTCACGCTGTATCTCTAGCGGGGTAGTCATAGTGAACGAAGCGCAAAACGCGGTACGTTATGTAGGTGGAGGGCGGAGCTACAAATATTAGATAAGAGTCGACTAAAAGAATTTAGTACTGAGACACAAAATACAGTACTGACTCTACTTTCTGTCTTTACACTGTCTTAACTCTATCCTTCTGAACTTGAAAGAGCTGAGTGGTGGAAGTCGACGAGTGGTTATTCATTTTAAAAATTATTCGAATCGCTCGCATATAATTTTGGTCCGAAAGTGCAACGTTTAATTTTCATTCAGTAGTGACTTTTGTGTAATTACTATATGCTTTAATTTATCATGCATAAATTAGATTCTTATCAATGATCAAGGAATATCATACATTATAAAAAAATAATATGAACAATTCGTGGCACGGTGGCGCCGGGTCTAACTATAAATCCGATTGTGGGTTCCCCTACTCGGAGACATTAAATAATTCAACAATTAATAATAATTGATTAACGTTATTAGGTTATTTTGGTATTACAAGAGGAGAACAGAAATGTCTTAATGTGAACGGAATGTCTTAACACTAACTTGCTAGGTTGTTTCTACCTACCGACCTTTATATATATTCTTTCCCCGTAAAAAGAAAAAGCGTGGCGTTGTCATTTAACACGCAATGTCTCGAAAAATTTTCTGAAACTTTCTTTTTCGGAAACTGGTTGAAGCACAAAAGGAGTGTCTCAACATTATGTTTCCTCTAACAAACATGCACTATGCACAGCAAAGCCAAAAACAAAATTAAAATAAATAAAAATATTTCGTTTGAAATTGCAACTTTAGGCACATATCAATTCTAGCAAAATAATTCCGAATATAATATGTTTTAATATATAATATATTTTAAAAATAAAGTTTAATAAGTGCATAGGTATACTTGAAAAGATAATAACGCACCAAAGCCAAGAGGTTCTATTAAGAGAAGTAAACACTATCGCCAAATTAACTTCTGAGCGCCTGTAGCTGTTATTTGATTGTGGCACTATCCAAAGAAAACTATTGTGAAGGGTGTCAAAGAAAAACCAACTGTTTTGTATTTACTTCAAAAGTTTTTTTATTTGCTATATTTTTTTATTAGCTTCACGCTGTATCCCGCATATATCTATCTACTATAATATTGTTCTGTGACGGTACTAAACGCTGCGTTTTAGTATATTCAGACAGAATAAGTGCCTCTTTCCGCCCAATAAATATCGCGTGTTACGTGACGGTTCTAAACGCTGTGTTTATATTTAGACAAGAGAAATGATTTGTTTTTATATTTTTATTATGATCACGCATCTCCATCTTTAAGAAGTTGATAAAATAAACGAATAAACTAAGTTATCCGTTATTTTTTTCGTGTAACACTTCACTCTACATTAAATAGATCCGTTCCTGAACGCTCATAAAGAATTTACGAAGTACTACTCCTACTATTACTTCTTATTCTAATTTAATTGTAAAATGCTTAATGAAAGCAACGGCCTCTACATTTTTTTTGCTGTACAATGTATCCCGTATAAGCAGAGTAGGCAGAGAGAATTTAGTGTCAAGACATTCCGTTCCCAATTTTCTCCTCATTTGGAGATATTGAGTGTTGGCGGAACTCGAAATGCGCTTGTAGTCACGCTATGTCGCTGCACTACAACGGCCTTTTGGAATAGAAAATATCTTAATGTTTAGAAAAATTACCAAGGAAACTTGAGAAATGCTCTATTTTTGTGAACCGATATAAGTACGTGTTTGGTATCCTGCAGACATGAGGGTAGGTAGAGAGAACCTAGTGTAAAGACATTCCGTTCCCCATTTACATCGACATCATAGTAATAAAGTGAAAATGTCAAATATTTCATTTCCTCGAGTGGGAATCGAACTTAGAACTTGTCACGTTTACAGTCATAGATATAAAGATACTTGTCACGTTTATAGTCGCTTGTGCCCTTGCGCCACAACTCTATCGTGTATTTACGAGTACCTCAAATAAGTAAATGTATGATTTTTTTGTATAAGCACATGGTACATATTTTGTTTAAAAACTTTTCAGTTGAAATATATTTTTATCACATAGACGTTTATCAATGTTTTTTCTTCTTGTCTAAATCTTACAATCATTGTATTCAGTTCGACATTTACAACGACACGATAGCTTAATCTTATTCATTTTAAATCCTATGTTTATAAAAAATACCTATCCAAAAAAATATAGGTCAAAAACCAAATCCAAGCACTAAAACTACCCACATTCCAAGCACCAGCAACACAAACACAAACGCAAACGCGCGTATATCCGGATATCTTTTACAAAGAGCTAGACTGGAGGCATAAGCTTGTTTTTATAGCCCTGGCGCGCCCCGATAACGCCTCGCCCCAACAATACTAGATATTATTACAATGCGACCAGATAATTGTCTTTGGGATCTTTTTGGATTGATTTGTTATGGGGGTACGCAATTAGGATGTTTAAATGTTGGTACTCTTATCTTATATATCTATTTCTATCTTTTCGCAGTCTTCAATATTAAAAGAGGTATGGATCGCATTTTATACAACTGAGCCTTGACGTTGAGGCTGTCGTGACGCAGTGGCACCGTGCGACTGGAAACGAGGCGGTCGTGGCTTCGTGTCCCATTCGTGGGAGTAATTTGTTGTTTAATAATATTTTCATTTCCTCGCTCTGGTAATGAGGCAAAGCGTGGGATTGAGTTCTGCCACTTAACATGTAATGCTTTCAGAATTCAGCAAAACGTGGCGTTTTAATGGTAAAGAAGTGTCTTAACTTTAACTTTAGATTTCCTCTGCTAGCCCTGTCATGTGCGTAATACAGCGTGTAGCTAAAAGAAAGAACATATCCCATAGTAAAACTATACGATACGATACTTAAAATTTTGATGGATGTATTAAAGGAAAAAATAATAGGTTAGAAAATTAAATAATTGATATATTCAATCTGATGAATAAAGGCATGTAGAAAGAAGGCTCTTGAATACATAAAGTGAAAAGTAGCAAATGATTAAAAATGGTGGATCTCACAAATTACGAGAAATACCTAACGATATTGAAGCCACCATGGCAGGGGGGTACAAGGGTGTGACTGTTATGAGACGGTTGTGGGTTCTTAATATTTTTATTCCTTCGCTCTGACATCAAGACAAAGCCGCAACACACACAACGCATTGAAAGTATCGGCAGAAAGTGGGGAACGGAGTGTTTTAACACTTAGACTCCCTCTGCTTACCCTACTACATACGGGATTCAGCTTGAAGCTGAAAGAAAGATTAAAAGAGAAATAGGCGGAAATACATTGCATCCAAAATAAAAATGCTAAAAGGAACAAAAAAAGCGCTACCTGCCCAATTTCATAATTCTAGGTTAACTGGAAGCACTCTATTAATTTTGATTCCGTTTATAGTGTCGAGATACGCATTTTTTGCTATTTAAGGCTATTATTTTGTAGGATACTAGAGGGCGCGCGCGGCTTCGCCCGCTTATTAGGAGTGAATTCTAAAAAAACCACGAAACATGTGTTCAATAAAATATTTTTAACAGTCTGAATTTAAATTTTTATAAAAATCGGTGGCAATTTAAAGTTTTTTCCATGTAAACTTTCAACCCCTTATTTGAACCCTTAGGGGGTGAATTCTAAAAAAACCATGAAACACGTGTTCAATGAAATATTTTTAAGAGTCTGAATTTCAAATTTTATAAAAATCGGTACAGATAATTTTTTTTTTCCATACAAACTTTCAACCCCTATTTCATTCCTTTAGGGTTAAAATTTTTGAAATTCCCTTCTTAGTGGATGTCCAGAATATGAAAATAAACATCTGCCCAAATTTCACGTTTCTACCATCAGCCGTTACAGCACTGCGTACGTCTTACCTCAGTCAGTCAGCACAAGTCCTTTTATATATATATATATATAGATAATGACAAATGTATAGTTTTGAGATCTTTTCCTGAACTAGTACTACAACGATCGGAAGTATCCTATTAATTTTGATTCAAAAGTTTATTAAAAATAACAATAGCAATAATGAAAAAATATATATATACAACATATAAGCATACATACTAAATAATATTTTGTTTTCCCCGATACAGAATAATACATCATTCCACAAAATGACGCTTTTAACAGTAAAGGAATCATTGAAACCTGTTGTATTGCACATATGCACCTTTAACATGTTATCGCTTTTTGAGCGGAGGTTTGCAGTTCTATTTTTGCAATATAGTGTTTCTTCATATTAAAAGAAGACAAACTTTAAATGTTATTGAATGAACGTAAAGCAAACCTACCTTGCATACCTTCCGCTGCATTCAGGAGATATTAAGTATTGAGTGGCGGAACTTAACACCGCGTTTTGCCATGCTACCAGCAAAATAATGCAAATATTTAAAATTCATCCCCCGAGTGGGAATCTAACCCACGACCGTCATATTTACAGTCGCAAGCTTACCTCTGCGCTACAACGGCTTAAAATTTGTTCATAATTAGAAATTACAATACCCTGTCTGTAATTCCGTTCGGTTCCGTTTTTAATTTATGTTTATTTTGAATTGATTGAATAAGAATAAATTTTATTAGTAGAATATTTTTATAGTGATATTATCCATAAAGTATGAAATAAAGTATTTCACTTTTAAGTAGTGTTCTATAACTCAACGCTGTGGTTGCTAAAACATCGTAAACATAATGATTCATTCCTCCTAGTGGAGACGGAAACAACAAACATCGTCTTTACAAACATACTAAAGATGCCATTTAATTTTTTTGAGTTTTTCGTTCCATGGATATAAATAGTACAAAATAATAAATATATGAATAATTTTACTATTTAACCAGCAAGGAAAAAATATATAATTGTACAGCCAAATCAAACATAAAACTAAGATAAGGCAACATCCGTCCGCGTATTTGCTTTGTTCCGTTCATCTCATAACCTAGACACTGTAGCTAACTAATCCAACCACTTTTTGTTTCACTGATAACTGATAAGTAACAGGTGCTTTATTTTCGTTTGTCTGTTGGTCTTGATAAGAAATTAAAATGCTTATAAAGGATTTGATTAAATATAAAACCTGAGTGTTGTGTTTGTTTTTCTTTTTTTGTTGTAGAATTGTGTTTAATCTGTTTGTGTAGCTTTTTATTGTCGTTTGTTTTACAGTTTATTTAGTAAGTAGGGTGTGGTAGGGTTTGGTCCCACATATAGCAGGGTAGGCAAAGGAACCTATGAATTTAATGTTAAGACGCTTCATTCCTATTACAACACTTCCATTCCCCACTTTCGAAGGGGGCCGAGTGGCGGAACTCAACGCCGCGTTTTGCTCCGACATCAGAGCGTAGAAAATGGAAATATTAAATCTGTCGCGTTTACAGTCACACTTTGTGCCCCTACGACACGACTGACATCATTGGAATGACCTCATTATATAAAGCTTATTATTAAAGAAATTATTATTATTAATAATATCACATATGTAATACAGATTAGATCACAAGTGTTTTTTTTAGTTTCTGCTATTGCAGGATCTTCTAGTAGCTATATTTTTTAAATTTCTCTCAATAAAATAAAAACTAAGTTAAAGTAAAGAAAAATAAGTCTTTATGTATAAACAGCAAAATTCTATTAAATTATTAGTAATAGTTAAAAAAAAAGTATAAATATTTTGTGATAGTAAAATTGTATCAACTTCAATAAAAATGATGACAATCTCTTCGGAAATAAGCATTATCAGTTTGAAAACTGAATCTCGGAAAAGAAACTGAATTTTAATTTTACACTACTAGGTATATACGAGTAAAATCGTCATTCATATAATTTTTAAAGATATAATAAAATAAAATAACTATATAAGATAATTATGTCATCTTAGTGCAGTTGCACGATAGGTGCGAGCTTTTTAAATGTTTAAAAAATATACATATAAATAATAATAAGCAAAAAATAAGCAAAAATCTATATTAAAATCAAGTCAAATCAAACGACGTAACATTTATCAAAATGGATTCACTTGTTTAATAGTTACGAGGCAACAGAGAAATTGACAATACATACATATACGCTAAAACATATCTCTTCCCACTTCTTTTTGGACTCGTTTATATTTAGGTAAAAAGTGCTTATTGTTCAATTTGTTATTATGTTCATAAGATTATTCGTTGTTGATATACGTAGAAAAAAAAAGCGTTAAAGTATAAGCTTAGTATAAAGTAAAATTAGGACAATTTATCTACAGCATACAGAAGGGTAGGCAGGGGAAACCTAGTGTTATTAGGCATTAAGTGACGAAACGCAACGCCGTGTCTTATGTCGACACCAGACACTGAAGTAATGAAAACATAAATTTTAATAAATATTTCATTTCCTCGAGTGGGAATCGAACCCACAATCAGTTGATTTTCCAATCACAATTTATGCCCCTGCGCCACGAATGCTTTTTGCATTATTAACTGTAATACCTTCCCACATAGGACGGTAGGCAGATAGAACCAAATATTAGGACACATCGTTTTCCACTTTCCGCTCAAGTTTCGAGATATTGTGTATTGAGGGATGAAACTCAACACATTACTTTGTACACCAGAGTAAAGAAATTAAAATAATTTAAATATAGTCATTCAATTCTATGATTCTCTTAAACTGTATCTACTACGTACTTATCATGCTTCAAAGAGAACTTTACATGTAATTATTAAATAAACTTTTTAAATAAAACATATCAGTTTAAAGTAGTTTTTAAAGCGAAGGCAAAATAAATATATAATTTTCCACCAAATAAAAGTCATGACTACTGTAAATATCATACAGGTACCTTAAAAAGAAATTGAATAGAAATAACGTTAGGGGTCGAGACCCCTTTTATTACAGCACTCCAGGGGTTAAGTTTGTGAGATTAGTTGTATGATTATTTAAGACAAAAATCAATTAAAAGAAACTAATATGGCTTTAATAAAATTTTCATATATTCTTTTCTTTATATATCAAGACATTAAGTAATTAAGTCCACTCCAAATGTACCTATAGCTTATTTTATTTACTTTGTATTAATATTTTATACATAAAAAATCTTCTATTAATGAGTTAAGCGACAAACAACGCACACTAGGCAGTGTAGAGCAGCACTAAGAGAGGATTTTACGCAATTCCTTCAGCAACGGGGAAAAACGTTTTACGTTTTAAAATCCATGCATAGTTGCTGGCACAGTGTTAATACAATATTGTAAATTAAACTAGAAACATCGCGTTGGTGGGTTCCACCTCTCAATTTACAACTTTTAAATTTAATTTTAAAAAGAAAACTTTTAAAGGGAGTGCTAACACTATGTTTCTTCTAGTACTTCAAGAAGACATAAAAATGATACTTAGTCATACTTAAAATTTGTATAAGCTTAAAGAAGTTGGACCAGTAGGTGTAGCTTTTTTAACTAACCTTAATCGCTTTGCTTCATCAATAAACGGTCGCTTCTCCATCTCAGTAAGTAATTTCCATTCAGCGCCAAGACGCTTGGATATTTCTGAATTGTGCATTTTCGGGTTTTCTTGAGCCATTTTCCGCCGTTGACCTCTAGACCATACCATGAATGCGTTCATGGGCCTCTTTATATGGTCAGACGGTTGTTTACCGAGTGACATATTTAATTATATAGTCAATTTAAATTTAAAATTAATATATTTAACTTAAATTATTTTTGTTTTCTATCACTCAAATTTAACATTGTCTCTATTTAAGTATACTTTATTATTTAGTTTCTAATTAAATATTCAATTTGACACTTTATAAATGATATATAATTAAGTTATTTTTTATATTTATAATAAAAAAAATAAGATTAATATTTTTTATTATAAAAATCCAAAGTCGTGTTCGCGCGCGCAAGTGAAAAGCTCGCGAAAGCTCGATGCGGCGGTTTTCTTGACAGTGTCACGTTAACGCTTAGACCGTGCTCTCCCCCTCCCTACACCGCCACCCCTCTCCCTTTAGCGACAGCCAATCAGATGCGAGCATGGGCGGCCGCTGGCCCCTGATTGGCCGAGAAAGCGTCTCGTTTAGTAAACGTCTCGCTTAATACAACAGGTGTTGCGTGGTCTTGTTAGCATGTTTATTAGAGAGATTAATTTTTTTTTTTAAACCGCGTCTTTTGATTGTATGAAGCTTAATTGGAGTTCGATTTTGTGGGTGGATTTTTAGTAGGTATTTTATTTGTTTGTATGCTTACGTGTAAATTATGTATGATTGTAATAATATGTTTAGTTATGGATATGTAAACATAATAATTATTATCTTTTTTGGCTTAACATTCCATCCTGCAAATATCAAGTTAGGCAGAGAAAACATCATTAAACTTAATTTTCGAGACATTGCAAGTTAAGTGGCAGAACACCGCACTTTCTCAACATTTAATTGCTCTATTTTTTGTTGTAATCAACTTTATAATTATATAAAATGTTTAATTTTGTAAAAGTCAATGCATATTTTTAATTAGGAAGAACAATCTACTGTCTGTTTATTAATTTTGATTTTATAGGTAGAATTTAGGTAGAAAATTGAAAATACAAAGAAATAAATGCGGGAAATTTTTAAAGCTTACTCTCTTAAGAACAGTTTGATATTTAAGATATTTGTATAGACTTCTAATACTTTGTCTTGAAAACATGAAGAACATTGTCACTCAAGTTTTTACCCACATTCAGATGATCAATTAGAGTAAAGTACATGTCAACTGCCAAAAAAAATTTTTACAACTTTGCATGTTGTGAGACTAACATCTATGTTTTTTTTTTCAGCATTACGTTTTTCCGCTAATAGTGGAGTAGAGAGCTCCCTCTCTATTTCAACTTATAATGTTAAAACACTCCGTTTCCCACCTTCTATTTGATTGTAGAATCACAGCGTTTTGAGTGGCCCAACTCAACGCCCTCTACCAGAGCGTGAAATTGGTAATAATTAAAAAGAAATTATTACCCCAAATAAGAGTCGAACTCACAAACGTGGCATATGTCCCTCTGAGACGACGTACGACGGCCACATAATATTTTATTTTGTAGATATAATTATACGTGTCCCCATACATTCATAAGGCATTGTGAACAAAATAAGGCAATCAGTGTAGAATGGCTGCGGTTCCGAATATGAATATGAATTAGCCACGTCTGAAGCCTTCAAACAATCGTCCCTTAGTTACTAATGGACTGTCCATTCAAGGGTGTAAAGGGATTGGTGATGTACCTCTAGTTTTAGTTTGTTACCTTAGTTGGGAATAATTAGATAGAAATTTAATTTGAGGCCGTCGTGGTGCTGACTGTTGATGTGATGGTTAGGGGTTTGATTCCGACTTGGTGCAGTGCAGTTAGTTACTTGTATTTCTTTGCTCTTGCAAGATACTTGCAAGATACTCTTGCAAGATACTTTTGTTTCCTCGCTCAGCCAATGGAGTGTCTTAACATAATAGATTCCCAGTGAAAATACGGTGTAATCGAGACTCGAGCTCGTGCCTTTTGAAAACCGTCAACTTCACGCTGTATCCCGCACACAGCAGGGTAGGCAGAAGGGACCTAGTGTTAAGACACTTCATTCCCCACTTTCTGCTGAATTCTGAAACTGACAGAAGATGGTGGAATAAATACCTACTACTTTAAAATTATATTGAAGTACTAAGTAAATATTTTTATTTTTTTTAAATCTCCCTATCCTAGAGTTGCTAAAAACATAAATTAATTGTATAAGAATTTTGACGTGGTTTGATAATAACGTATGGTTAAGTGGTCAAAGAGCATGGACTTTTTGGAAGATTTCCAAGGGACACGGGCTTAAATCCTGCTCCTTTCAGGAGCAGCTCAAAGATCAAATTTAAAATTTCTTTATTCAAGACTTTTGCAAGCACTTTTGAATTGTCGAATAAAAATAAAGCCACCACCGGAAGGACTCGGAAGGCAGTCTTGATAAGAACAACCGTGAAGAAATTCGAGCGTTGCTCTTTTCATACAAAAATTATAATTTAATTGTATAGTACAAAAATACATCTTCCATGAAGTTCAAATGTATATCACTTTAGATATTCTTGGACAAAGGGATAAACTTTACTAATGAATATTATTATAAGAACGCTTTTTAGGGTTCCGTCCCTCAAAAATAAGCCTTATAGGGTCATTATGTTATCTGTCAAGACCATGTACAAACCCCACTACGTTCAAATTTTTAAACGTTTTCTTAATAAGTATTTTTCTTTCTTAAGTGTGGAATAACACTTTAAAAATGTAAAAAAAAAAATCTCTCGAGAGAAAAACATTTTTTTCTCTCGAGCTCTCTTTTTTATGCTCGAGCATAGAAAAAATTATACTTTCAAGTCAACGCAAACAAAAGATAAGAGTTTTTATACATCGTTTGCAGAATATGTATAAAATTCGCCGCATGATCAAAACTTTTCGTGGATCTACAATTTGAAATTTTCAAATAAAGGAAAAAATGAAAAAAACGAAAAATAGACTTTTTTATTTATATTGCAGATACAAACAATTACAAACTTATAAATGAAGTTTATTTAATATTTATTTTATTTATGAAATAAACTATGGTTTTATATTCGCTTCGCTCACTAACTCCCAACTTTCAATGTTAAAAAAATAACATCATGTCGTGAACCTATTGATGTTTAGAGTGTAAAATTTGATAATAATACTAATATTATCAAGAGGAAAAAAATATTTGTTGAACGTTCTATTCATATATCACGGAATATTGGTTCGATTTAAAACATTATTTTTATGTTTCAGTAATTTAGTATTGGCAAAATGTTGAAATGACAAAAAAATAAGGGAAATTTTCTAAATTATTTTAAGCAATACAGTATTATTCCTTATTCAATTAAATGCATTAGATGTGTTGAACGTTTTGTATAGATTAAATTTGGTTTTTACTGCGTATCATTAAAATTGATGTTTTAATACACAATAACAACATTTATGAACATATTATAACATTAGAATAGTTTTAGAGTAAATTCACGTTCAAGAAAATAAAACAACGTTCAAGAAAATATAATATGAAAGTTTATTGCGACGATGCAATATATTTGTATATAGTAGAAAGTACTCGCAAACTTAAATTTATAAACTTTTATAAAATGTACTTCTCGTCACCTTATAATCTTGAAATTAGTACGGAACCCTTGGTGGAGCCCGTCTCGCACTAGACCATTCTTTACTACAAGTAAACTTTTAGCTTTGTATTATTGTAAGTATTTAATAAATTCACAGAAATGAATCAATTATCTTAAATATTGAGATGACAATATAATAATATGGTAACATCGAGCTGATCTAATAATGGGGCCAGTGGAACTTTTCAGAGGTTGCTAGTAAGCCTCTCGAGTTCAGATTCATATAATTTGAAGCGCCAAACACATTCTGTAGAACTTGTAGCATGAAGTGTAGAAAACATTTTTTTTTATTTTTTTCTTAAGTATATTTTTATATACACATAGATACTTTAAACTACGGAAATGTCATATTAGTTTTTAGAATAGCACTTTTCACGGCTATAATCTATCTCAGAGTCAGACTCAGAACAAATCTGGCTATTATAACTATAGTGTACGTAAAACAATTCGTCGTGTCCATTCCAGCGTGTTCTGCCACAATATCGTGTTATGTGCCATTTTGCCGCTCTGTTGCCTTGCCGCAAGCGTTGTAACCATGAAGCTGTCAAATAACATAGAATATCCAATCAAAAACATATCTTATTTCAACATATTAAAGTATATTTTAGATTATTTTTCTTTTGATTGTAAGGCATTTTGATATAGTTGCTTAATATATTGTCTATTATAAAGACATATTGAATATGACTTTATATTTATTTATGTATACTTTTAGTTTATAGACGAGACCGTCTGAAGGTGACACTAATTTTTTTTTAAATAAACTAAATAATCTTTAAATGCCTTATTTTGGGTATCGTTATATGTTCAGTTCCCCGTTTTAATCGTTTTTTATGTCCTAGCAATATTTTTTATGCTTTGATAAAAGCAATGTTTATTTTTCCGTTATTTTCAGAATAAAAAAAATGTTTAATTTTTGTCTTAAAATTGTATTTTATCGTAAAGTGTTAATATAACAAGTTTTGCTTAGTTCTTATATAAAGCAAAACAAGAGAAAGTATTATTGTCCAATACTAGTAATTTGAGACCATTGTGAGGCAGCGGCACAATGTCTGACTGTCAACGCGACAGTTATAGGTTAAATTCGCACTCGTGGGAATGACATATTTCACACTCAATCTCATTTTTTTTTTCTCATTTTTGTAACTCAACTTTACCTCGAGAGTGAGTAAAATGAAAATAATAAATATTTCATTTAGAATCGAACCCACTACCTCTCGCCTTACCATACGCCTTATCGTACGCTTGTGGTAAAAAAAGTTTTTTAATTGTGGAAAATAATATATAAATTCTTTTTTACATAAATTTAAAAAAAATCTACTCTGAAGACATGTATACATGATGTTTAATATAGGTACTTGTGTATCTATATTAAATATCATAGCGATATTTTTTATTATAACAGGTTCGAGCTGTCATATGAAAATGCTTTACAATTTAAGCCATTTTTAAGCGAAACGACGATACTGGTACGCAATTGGTGTTTTCAGGGTGTCACGGTTGACGTGCTAACATTGTTATACAAACTACGTTACTCACGTATTTCGACATGTCCTGCAGAATTTATTATTTTTGATTGAAACTGTAAAGTTTTGTTATAAATATATGTAGATCCATGTAGTGGTTTTAGTTTAAACAATTTAATTGACTTTTTTTTTCCTATAGTCTCTTTTTATGATTTATTATATTTGTAATAAATCCTGATTTTACAATTTGTATATGAAGTTAGACTAGAGAAATATCAGCTACCTAGTAGGTATGAATATAAAATATGTCCACTGATATTTTACCTTCGAATCGTAGGAAAAATATCTGCACTACGATGGCGTCCTTAAGAATTACTTATATTGTATATATAATATAAATATGTTATTGATTTTAGGATTATAGCAATAAAAACACTTTTAGTTTCTTCTGTTAAAAGAAACGACATTAAATGTTTATTACTACTGTTACAAAACTTCTATATCACAAAATTTTACAATGTACACGTTTCTCATTAAACGGATAAAATTTAAAAGGCCTTTTGACAGTTCGTAGCGTCATTACAGATTATACAACTATATCATAAACATTTTGACAGATTAAAATTAAAGGAAATTATAATTTACTTTACATTTCCCCTCCCGAAGCAGATAAAACAGGGTACTAAGGTTCCTCAAGCACAGTAACTGGAGTTAGTTTTGAAATGTGAAAAAAATTTGATTCAGATTTTTTATGACCAGTATTTATCTTGAAAATTGAGTTTGATATTTTTCCCATGATTTGGTACGGACCGCTTCTTAATTCATCAAGCTTTCTTCTGTTTAATTTATTTCCATTGTCCACAAACACAGTGTCACCAACTTTTAAGTCTATATGTTTTCGCTTTCTATCATAAATAGCTTTGTTATAATTATGAGACTTGATTGTATTTTCCAGAGCTTTCTCCCTATCTTTAGTAAGATCATATTCTGTCTTTTTTAGCTTTAGTTCATTTGGCAAAATAGTGACATCAGTGCCGTTTAATAAATATTTTGGAGGAAATCCTGTGACAGAGTGTATTGTTTCATTATAATTCTTGACACAATGATGTGCTATAGTTGTCCATGCTACTTTTGTATTATTTTCGTTAATTTTGCATCTGATTCTATTAACCAACGTTTGATTTAGTCTTTCATTTAAGCCATTTGAGAAGGGTGAGTTCACGGCTGTAAAAATTATGGGGATGTTTTTATCATCTAAAAATTTTTTAAACTCTTTTGAATTGATGCCTGGGTATTGATCTGAAAGAATCACACCAATGTGGTCAGGTTCTGCACAACTTTTTACTAGTCTAATGAAATCATTAGCATTTTGAGTACTTGATGTTAAAATATATGCATATCTTGTAAAATGATCTGATAGTAGATGCAAGTATTTCTTTGTCGACCTAGATCCCCCAAAGCCTCCAATAGTATCAATGGAACATATCTCAAAGGGTTTTGTGGCAGGACCCAAATGAGACATCAAACCATATTTATCTAGTCCTCTTGATTTGTTCTTTATACATGTTATACAAGTTTCACATATCCTTTTTATGTTTTTTGTCATGTTTTTTGCTGTATACAGTGAACTGATCATTTTATGCATTTGATTGATTCCTACATGACCTAGGTTTGTATGTACATTTTTCATCAATTCTATACTAAATTCCTCTGATATAATAATTTTTTCCTTTTTTTTTACTCTTTTATAATAAACATTGCTCTTAGTTATTAACTTATTTTTCCTACACTGTATTTCTTTATTATTTACCTGATCATTTAAGATATCTTCTATTTTTATAATGTTGACTATTTTTAATTGTTCATCTTTATTTTCATTTGGTTCCAGGACTGGGTTCCTGCTTAAGCAATCAGCTTCGAGGTTGTATTTTCCTGGAGCATATTTTACCTGAAAATCATATTGCGATAGATAAAATGTTAGATCCCCCAATTCTTCATCTGTTCTCGTCTTAATATTCATATTTTCTAATGGTTTGTGGTCTGAGAATACAATAAATTTTCTACCTATCAAAAGATGTTGCCAATATTTTACACATTCTTTAATTGCTAGACATTCTAAATATATAGCTTTTTTTCTTTTTTGAACTTCATTCAATTTTTTTGAGAAATATGCCACTGGTTTCTCATAATTGTCTTCTTGTGGCTGTTTTAGTACTGCACCCACTCCTAGTATACTGGCATCTGTGTATATGTAAATAGGTAAGTTTGGATTAAAAATAGTTAATACAGGTTGAGAGCATAATATTTGTTTCATTTCATTAAATGCTTCTTGACAGTTTTTTGTCCAATTAAAGGATTGCCCTTTTCTCAATAAGTTATGCAATGGTTCCAGTTTAACCGCTATATTAGGGACATACTTATGATAAAAGTTTATTTTTCCCAAAAATTGACGAACATTTTTTTGGGTTTTTGGAGTAGGGAAGTTTTTTATTGATATTAAGTTGTCTTTCAAAGGTCTTACTGAATTGTTCTGTATAATGTGGCCCAGATATTTAACTGAATCAGCTGCAAATGTACACTTGGAGAATTTTAATCTTAAGCCTTCAATTTCTATTGCTTCAAACAACTGTTTTAAGTGTCTAATATGATCTGAGAAGGATTTTGAAAATAGTAAAATATCATCAATATAGCATACCGTGAACTCACCAAGCTTATGTTTCCGGATTATGTTACACATTATTCTCTGGAATATTGCCGGGGATGTTTTTAGACCAAATGGCAAACAAGTCCATTGAAAATGCCCTTCTTGTGTGACAAATGCTGTTTTATGCCTATCTGAAACACGAAGAGGAATTGACCAAAATGCAGAGTTTAAATCCAGTGTAGAAAAAAATATACAATCTCTTGTTTTAACTAATAGGTCCTCAATAAGAGGGAATGGTTGTGATTGTGGAACTACAATTTTGTTTAAGTCTCGAAAATCTATGCATAACCTTGATTTTTTATTTTCCTCTTTCTTATAAGCCAGTGTAACTGGAGCGGCAAATGGACTATATGATTCTTCTATTATATTTTTTTCCAATAACTTTGTAATCTGACTTTCTATCTCTTTTTTATCCTCAATTGTACAACGATATGGCCTTCTACTGCAATATTTGTCTATTAATAGATCAATATGTGCTTCATACTCCGTTACCTTTCCAATGTCATATTTATCCTTTGCAAATACAGATTTATGGTTCAATATTAAATCATTTATCATTGCCTGTTTTTGGAAATCAAGATGGTTAATAAAAATTTTGAAGTTCTCTTCACTGAAGTTTTCATTGAAATTTATTGAATTATCAGACTTAATTTCTTTTAGAATTGTAGTGTATGATTTGTTTGTTTCCTTAGAATCTACTTCTCTTCTTTGTAAGGGGGCTTTCTGATAAACTTCCAAGTTTTCATTTTGAATTAAAGAAAACTCTTTTATACAATCCAGGCCAATTAAAAAATTGTAATCAAAATTATCACTGTCTATTACAAAAACATCCATTTCTTTTTCAATATTAAAGATAGTTATATTTAGTTTTATTATACCATTTGCCTTTTTAACACCATTAATTGTTTTCAAACTAGTATTGTTAGAATAATTCAAATCTTTATTTTTTATCTTTAGTAACTTTGAATTTATCAATGATACATTAGATCCAGAATCATAGATTCCCAATATTTCAATTTTTTTATTCAATAATAATTTTACTTTAATTAATGGTGGCAATATTAGTTTTTTTGGTCTTCATATTTAAGTTCACATTCTAATTCTGAATTATTAATAACCTTTATTTGTTTTTTTTCTTTTTCACTATTTATTTTTGAAGCGAACCAACATGAACTTTCTGGATGGTAACGTTCTCCCTTGTTTAACTTTTCACAAATACTACATTTTTCTTTAAACATTTTTCTGTCATTAGAATATTCTTTTTTTTTAATATATTTTTTTTTAGTAAGTAAATGCTCTAATTTGCCCAGTTCATTAAATAAATCCTTTGTGTATACAATTTCTTCCTTATTGATTCTATCTGTTACAAAATCTGGTAAGCCCGCAGCAATTATATCTATTAGAGTCCCTTCGTCAATTGTTTTTCTTACTTGTAATATAAGTTTTTCTTTTTTAATAGCATACTCTAATAAAGAACCAATTTGATACTTGAAAGATAGGGCATATTTGCTAGCAGACCAACCCCTATTGCCATAGGTTTGTAAAAAATGTGATTTCCATTCTGACCACTCTGATTGCAAGCTCAGTCTTATCATCATAGAAGAATACCAGTCCATACTTGATTTTTGTAAAAATAACCGAAGGATTTCAATTTTTTCTTCATTTTTCGTCACTTCAAACCTAGAACATTCTTTTTCAAATACCTCTAACCAATAATATGCACTCATATTTTTTTCGTCAAATTTATCAATTACAAATCTATCTGCTAAATTTTTTATACTATGATTTTCTGTTTTTTGATGCTTATTAACTAACTTTTCTAAAATTTTGGTTATGGGATCTTCTGTCTCCTTTTTATTAACCATTTTCCATTGTTCCTCGGTCATTTCTTCTAAAAATTGGTCTTCAAAAATCATATTTCCTTCATCATCCACATATGTTTTTAATATATTCTCTGACACTTTAATCCATATGCTTCTAGATTGATGCCTTTTTTTTAGTGTATTTTTAATGGTAACAAAAGCTTTAGAGTCTTGTATATGTTTGTGGAAAGACGCCGCTTGATATTCTTCGGGTATAACAAATATTTTCAAGTCTTGTGTCGTAATTGACGTTATGGCAATGTAGTTTGATTTTCCATCCATTGTAGGTTTACTTTGGAATGTAAATTTTAACTTATCCATTTTTTTTTTAAACGATAATGTCGTTTTATAATATAAATATGTTATTGATTTTAGGATTATAGCAATAAAAACACTTTTAGTTTCTTCTGTTAAAAGAAACGACATTAAATGTTTATTACTACTGTTACAAAACTTCTATATCACAAAATTTTACAATGTACACGTTTCTCATTAAACGGATAAAATTTAAAAGGCCTTTTGACAGTTCGTAGCGTCATTACAGATTATACAACTATATCATAAACATTTTGACAGATTAAAATTAAAGGAAATTATAATTTACTTTACATATTTTCTACTGTGTTTTTTTAGCTTCACCATGTATACAGCTCATATCAGGCTAGCCAGAGCCAATTTCGTTACCTAGTGTCGAAACACTCTGGTTGCCACTTTCAGCCACATTCTCAGGTATTTCATGTTAAGTAGAACTCAATGCGCTTGTTTTATCTATCAGAGCGAGAAAATAAAATTATTAAATATATAATTTCTTGAAGTGATGTTATCTTATCGACTTTATCTTTATACGTTAAAACATTATATAGCATATCAATTTTAATTAATTATTAAATATAGTTTATGTACTGCATTTTGTGGGACGTCTATGAATAAAAGTAATTTCTAACCTTATGTAAAATTTGTACCAATCGACAAACGGAATGGCGTTGAGCCGCCACTCAACACGCAATGCCTCCAGAACTCGGCGGACAGTGGGGCACATAGTGTCTTAATACTGGGTTGTCTTAATACTGCCTACCCCGCTATGTGCGGGATACAGCGTGAAGCCGATTTGACAGACCGAACTAAATAAAATTAATAATGCTACGGCGTAGCTCTTGTACGTAGCTATCTTTATTTTTTACTATGACTTAACTTTTTCTTTAACAATAAATACTATTTGTAGATATATAATAAAAAAAACAATTAGGGTACTATATTATTAACCCGTTACGTTAAAAGAAAATATACTAGAGAATATATTTTTTACAGATCGATTCATAATAATTTTACTTTTTAGAAGTGTGAATAGACACTTTCTAGTTAAATTGAAGAACTTGCTAGATGGTGGCCGTAATTAACGGGGTTTTTTGTCTTACTGAAACAAGGAATGAACTTATTTAAATATGATCATTACTTTGAGTAGGAATCGAATCCACAACTTATTTTGCTTCTATAGTGGAACATAATGCCTAATTTTTTTTTCGTATGAGTTTAGTATTATTTTCATCATAGTATTTTCGAGGTCGCCGTGGTGGTGCAGTACAGTATCGTACCCTTAAACCTGGAGTGTTGAGAACGGAGTGTCTTAACACTAGGTTCCCTTTGCCTTCCCTATATTAGCGGCATATTTAACTTCTTCACAGAAAAACCAGCAACTATCAAAAGGTTTTCAATCTCGTATAGAATAGCGAGTATATGGGAAATTTGCTTTCTTTGTATATTATAAGTGAATAAGAAAGCAGAAAAGCTCGCACAAAGCGGGCGTCTTGTATTGAACGGAGGATATAAAAATATCGCATCAATAGCAGCATAAAGGAGTTGAGAATTCTGGTACACATGATGTTGGGTTATGAAGATTGGTCTTAAGATAACACTAATGTAGTGGATAATTATATTACTTTATGTCAAAATATTTCTAAAATATAGATATAGGCCGTCGTGGTGCAGTGGTACAAACATACGACTGTCAACGCGACGAATGTTGGTTCGATTCTCTCTCGGAGGAACGACATATTTAATATTTTTATTTACTCTTCTTGGTAAACTTCTACTTGGCGTGTGATTCGGTTTCCACTGGGGGAACGAAACATTTTTATTTGTCTATTCCGGCAAGACAATGCACGGCGTTGAGTTCCAACACGTAGTCTTTGGAATTGGGGCGGAAAGTGGGGAACTGAGTGTCTTAATACTAGATAGGTATCTATCTGCCTTTTATATTTGAAAAAAAAAGCATGAAGCTCAAGTTAATGTCCAAAGTATAGAAAAAACTACACTACAATATCAATATTCCCAAATGATTTCATTGAGAAAAATCGAGAAAAAAAAGCGACACTAGGAAAAATAGCAGTTCAAATACTTTTTTAGATACTTTAAATTGTCTGTACATATACGTACATAAATAGAATCCGTATTTAACCATTGAATATGGTTCTATTGAATCTGTGACTGTCAGGATTAAAAAACAATCATAATCTATATTTATTTGAGGCCAATCGTGGCGCAGCGGCACGAGGTGTGACTGTAAAACCCACTGGTTGTGGGTTCGATCCCCACTCGAGGAGATGAAATATTTACTTAAATTTATATTTCCATTTCTTCGCTCTGGTGTCGAAATTAAGCGCGGCGTTGAGTTCTGCCACTCAACATGGAATGCCTCCAGAATTCGGCAGAAAGTGGGGAACGGAATGTCTTAACACTAGGTTCCCTCTGCCTACCCTGCTGTGTGCGGGATACAGCGTGAAGCTGATTTTATCTATATTTATAATATAAAAATATTACACGATAATTCTTAATATAAAAATATAGATTTTATCCCAAGATATCTTCGGACAAGCTTACCAGTAAAACATCACGTAGGATGTGACACGAGCATTATTATCGACGCGAGGGCGACATTTCATTCTATTCTACTTTGCATTTGTATTTATTTGTTTGTTATTACTATATTATATCGAATACTTCACATCCATGTATCTCGCATATAAAAGTGTAGGCAGAGAGAACCTAGTGTCAAGACACTCCGTTAATTAGATACATTGCGAGGTGAGTGATGCCACTTAACGCCGCATTTTTTCTTATTGCAGCGGGGAATTGAAAATAATTTAAATGTAATAATTTTCCTGATCTGATCCCACAACCTTAGTGTTTGCAGTTAAACACTGTCCCAGTGTACCACGACGAGTCTGTTTTTTTACTTAAATGTACAATTTGTACTTTATTAAAAAAATATATAATACTATAACATAATTATAAATAAATAAATCAGCTTCACGCTGTATTCCGCACACAGCAGGGGTAGTCTGAGGGAACCTAGTGTTAAGACAGTACGTAGTCGCCGGAACTGGTGCCGTGGCGGAACTCAACGCCGCGCATTACAACGACAACATTATTACAATTTATTATTAATGACCGGTCTCAGCTGTGGGTTCGATTCCCATACGGGGAATGAAATAATTTAATTCTTAATAATAGTGTGTTGTTATACTAAATACTTAAGTAAGAAAAATATGTATTGCTCGAAAAAAAATTAATGCACTTTTTAAAATTTTGAGCCTATACATTTCAATTGAAAAGTGATTTATGTTTCATCTTGATAATTTATAAGCCGAGTTATATGGAATAATCGTATTTACACTCGGGCGGGAGGATAGGTCACTATTTTAATAGGGGTGAGGATAAATTATTTTTATTTATTCAATTATGGTGCAAAGGCCGTCGTGGCGCGAGGACATAAGGATGCGAATGTAAACGCGACGGTTGTAGGTTCGATTCTCACTCGAGGAAATTTTTAATAATTTTATTTCCTCGCTTTGGTACAAAAGCATATTCGGTTTTGAGTTCTGTCACTGATTTAGCAATGTCTCAAAGGTTCGACAGAAAGTGAAGAACGGAGAGTCATTATAGAAAACAAAGTTTTCCTCTGTCTACCCTACTACGTACTCGGGATACAGGGTGAAGCTAAAAAAAAACTATGGGGGAATTTATTTAAAACAACACAAATTCCCTTTAAAAAACGTGTCTCATATTTCAAATATCACAGCTTCATGCTTCATCCCGCATTGCTATGTAGGTAAAGCTAGTATATAGATAATATTTGTGTGTGGTCGTTTAAGAAAATTATATGTTAATCAAAATTAAAACATTTCTTTCAATTAAACTATTGTTCTTTAGGAGAAGTTGGACAGAATAACAGTATTTTTTATTTTAGGCTAGATACGGGAGACTAAACGACGACCAACGCCAAGGGTTGATAGCCGCATGACCTTGAATTTCTATGATATTTACAGAGTATCTAAAATTTTCTACTAGTTTCAACTACATAACTGTATGTATAAAAAATTGCTGCGATATACCTAATATAGTCTTGATGCCTATATTGAAACAGGTAGCTAAAAAAATAAAAAGTAGCTTCATGGCACCTACTTATATATTACATATGGGTTTTTTGCTGATCAGTATATAAAAATATATACTGATCAGCTATATCAGATATATTTTAATGAAAATATATAGGTAATAAGAATATATAAATAATTTTAGTAAATAATAATTATTATCAAAAGTAAAAACTTCAAGATTTCCCAGCAATTGAAATCAAAACTAAACTGAAATAAATGCTTGCGAATTTATTCACTCTCGTAAACTTGCAGTAACACGGGTGTTTGTAAATCACCGCCGACATAAAGGGGGTATTTAAGCCGCCATATTTATGAAAATAAGATCCTATAAAGCTATAATGTGAAATACAAAAAGCGGCCGCGCCACTGTCGTCGGAGGAAAACGACTGTTGAAGCTATACGATACGATTTTATTTAAGATATTTTTTTTATATAGATTTAATTAACCTGACGCCAGTCGTGGTGCAGGGGCATAAAGTGTGACTGTAAAACCGACTGGGTGTGGGTTCGATCCCCACACGAGGACATGAAATATTTACTTAAATTTATATTTCCATTTCTTCGCTCTGGTGTCGAGGACAAGCACGGTGTTGAGTTCTGCCACTCAACAAGCAATGCCTCCAGAATTCGGCAGAAAGTGGGGAACGGAGTGTCTTAACACTATGTTCCCTCTACCTACCCTGCAATGTGCGGGATACAGCGTGAAGCTGATTTGATAATTTTGCTGCTGTGTTAATAATTTAGGTATATCATTTAGATTGCCTTTTTGGTTTGGATGTCGTAGCTGCTCCGTAGCTATATGTTCAGTATCTGTAAACGAATTTGTCCGTGTAAAATATAGTCTATTGAACTAGATCATATTTTATAGATACGTACAAAATTACTTTTAGGTAAGCGGAGAAAACTAGTATTAAGATATTTCGTCCTTAATTACCGTGCTTTGTCTTCCAAAGCGGAGAAATAAAAATTGCTTAAACATAAACATTCTCTATATAAAAGGAAAGAACCCACCACCATCACGCCTACAGTCGTACGCTGCCAGACTGCGCTACGATGACGTTTTTGAAATAATAAAAAAAAACTTAACATAAAGACATTTTTAATGACTATATCGTGCAGTATAAACAAGGCATAAGCTGTAACTTATTGTTATTGCGGGTTTTAAGCCTCAGTTTTATGTTTTCAAACGGTCCGCCGTGAGGCTGTGCATCTATTTACGTTTATTGAGATTTATTACTGAATCCTTGCCAAGAAAATACAGATCATGACGAATTTTCTCCATACAAGTATATATACAGAATGATGTATAGAATATGTAGAAAATCTATTTTAGACGTGTTCTTTAGCTTCATCTATCTCTGATATGTAGAAGTGTAGGTTGAGATGACTTTGTATTTTTATTATGTCATTGAATATAATCGATGATTACAGGCGTGGTGGGTGTAATGACTATATTATTGTATTAAAGTATAATAGAATATCTATAATCTAAAAACGACTATCCCTCATAAAGATAAAAAGGCGATTCGCGCACACGGCAAAACTTCCCTGAAAAAAAAAATAAGAAAGTGAATACCGGATGCGACTTCTGGAAGGACTTTTATCAGATCTTCAAATTAAAGCCTAGTTTTATTAGACTTCTATAGGAGCTCACTCAGCCTTTCCAAAACACTTTACACAAAAATTTAAAAATATAAAGAAATTAGGTACAAAAACATCAATATAAGTAAAACAAATAAAGGCACGGACGAAAAAGTCCACAAAAATTATAGAACACATTTTTTTGCATCATGCTGTATTACGCACATAGCAGGATACGCAGAAGAATCCCATGTTAAGACACTCTGTCCTCATCAAGACACTTCTATTCCCCACTTTACGCCGATATCTCGAGACATTGCGCGTGTTGAGTGGCGGAATGCCGCGTCTTGCCTCGTTACCAGAGCGAAGAAATGAAAATATTAAATATCTTTTAATTACTTAAAATTACTCTGCAGTCGTATGTATGTCCTTATGGCACGACGGCGTCTATTATTTTGTACTTTTATTAATAAATTGTTTTTTTTGTTTTAGTATTAAGGCACTCTCATCCAGTTTCGTTCATTTTAAAGACAATGCCAAAGTACTGGGTGGTGAAACCTAATGCCACGCTTTGTCCTTTCGGCAAGAGTTAAATTTTTAATTATTTTTTTATTTTGATTAATTGGCTATTTAGATGAAGCTTGTATGAATAAATTTTAATTATATTCACTGACTAATAAAAATAATAATGCATTAAAAGTAGGGGAGAGCGGGATTGGTTTCAACAGAGGTAAGAATTAACAAGCTTATTCCTAAACGTGAAGAGCTAAAAATATGATACTCAGTTTAGAAATACTATATTCACAGCTGAACATGTCATGACTTGTTTTTTGCCAGTCGGCCGTCGCTTGAGGTAGTTATGAGCAGCCACCTCTGATTGACACATAAAAGATCTTTTTGTCTTGCAATAAATTGATTTAAGATTTATTTAGCCGCTAAATCCAATTAAAGCTTATGCTAAATAAAACTCTATTTTATCATATATAATACAATATTATTTGGTTGAGATAATTTTGACGATTTTATTTTCTGGGACTAATGAAGTAAAAAAAGTGTGCTTGAGGCTAATATTAACAAATGGCGTGGGGTGAGTATTAACATATTAATAAGTATGTGTGTAGAAGTAACTAATGTTTTTTTACAACAAGTATGTCTCCTAACAGAATAAAAAGTACATAACAAAGAGTACAAGAGTCCCAATACATCCCAATTCCAATATTTGAGTTGGCAGCTAAAGAAATTTTGGAAAAAAATCCGAAAATTTAGAGATTTTTCTGATTAAAATATTTGTCATGTGAAGAAAAAAAGGGAAGGAGCTTTGATTGAAGTAGTTTATAAAAAACCATGTAATTTATTATTTTAGAATAAGAAGCCACGATGGGAGATTATTTGACAAAATGTTTCAACATTTATTTTGAACATTTATTTTGAAATCTGTGTATCACATCTGTGTATCGGTGTGTGACATTTGTAGTTTAATAACTTATTAAGATACCGAATGATTGTCTAAGACTAAAATATTTATATAATTGTGCATATTAAATTTAAGGCTATGTTAAGTTTACATACGTGAAGACATTTGAAGCTTATAAAGACTGACTAAGACTAAAATGTTTATATAATTTTAGACATTAAGTTTAAATTAAATTTATTTAAAATTTTATTAAAAATAATTAAATTTATTTTTCCTGATTTTGGTAGCAAGACGAAACGCGGCGTTAATTTTTGCAACTCAATACACAATATCTTGAAAATTGGGCGAAATAGTGTAAACTAACGACATCTATCAAGCTCTTTTATCTTACGAAATACTGAATACAGATGGCGCCATAAGTTGCTTATAAAGTTAGTTTCTATGTCTCCCATAGTAAATAGTTTTAGGAAATTACGGTAGATGGCAGTAATAAAAATTGGATAACACTATAACCACGAGTTGTGGCTCTACATAGAGTCAGTGTTGAATAAGAGATTTCGCTACTAGTACTAAATTTTATACAAATACACTAGTAAAAAAGATAAAAAGTGAATATTTAAGATGAAAATTGATTGAATTAGCTGTAATAATGTGTTTTTTTCTAAATAATATTAAAAATATTATTGCTTTCACTATACAATTTAATAAATCAAATTTATAAATATTTTGAATTTTACTTATACTTTCTGAAACTGTAAATATGTATTTTATATATTGATTTCCATTTAAATCTTTTTAATTGGGATATTCATATTTTGTAGAAAAAAAAAATGATTTAATTTTTTTATGATTTTATAGTAAATTCCAAATAAAATTTAGACACAGATCCTGTTTTAGTTTTCTTACAGTTTTTATTATTAACACTTTAGAGTGAAGTAGAGTAAAATAGAGTAGGATTTGTGAAGTGATTTGTCAGTAGGTCCCTTGTGCAAAATGATCAAATGTTTAACGATGCCACTAACGATGTTTGTGGTGTTATATTTTCCAATGCAATATTGTGAAGTAGTATGTACTATCTAAATCTTCAAGATTTCTTATAAAGATCACTCAGTGTGAAAAAGAGCTTTATATATAATATTACCATTTCATATGCGGCGTTAAGTTCCGCCTTTGTGGAAAGTAAATCGTGAAGCTAAAAAACAATAAACAATATCTATATTCACATTAATACTTTATTATCTATATCTCATATCATTCTTCAATAACCATCAATATTCTCAAATCAAGAGATTTGATTAAGACTACGCACTTTTCAAGAAAGCTTGTTGAGTGGCGGACCCTTATACCGCGTTTTGTTTTCTTTCCAGAGCGAGGAAATAGAAATAAATCGTTCCAACTGGAAATCGAACTCATAAGTTTACAGTTCGACTGCGCTACGACGGCCCTTTCTTCAGGAAAACGGAAAAAAATTAAAACAGAAACAGACAGACAGACAACAGAAACTTGTTTTAATATTTTTCTGGTATCCAAAAGTTGTAACTAAATATAACAATAAAGTAAGGTATTTTATTATATAGACTAAAAGTATTTACATCCGGCCAAATCATTGGCAGGTCTCTATTTAAATTCAAAGTATTATTTAATACCAGTAATTTACAAATAGCTACAATAACAAATCTACTATATTGCCACACACAAAACGGTCAGTTACTCAATTCTAGATAAGTTATTTGTAACAACCAAGCCTGCAGTATAACAATTGGTGATATATGGTCTATGGTCTAAAAAAAGGGAAGCCCAACCTTTTTAAATCCTACCAATATTTTCAGAGTGATATTCTATTTTCATTTAGGATCTTTCTTGAGGATAAGCGGAAATACTGTAGCAATAACGATTTAGTTTAATGAAGTATTATAAATTTACAAACAGCTTCACGCCTTAGGAACATAGCAGAGCAGGCAGACCTAGACATAACCTGCCTGTTCCCCACCCCCCAAATTCTCGAGAAATTGCGTCTTGAGTAGTGCAAAATCAACGCCGCGCTTTGCCTCGTTACCAGACCGAGGAAATGAATTTTTTTTATATTGCATTCCCCCGAGTGGAAATCGAACCCACAACCATCACATATCCCACTGTATTATGAGGGCCTCAATTATTAAAATTTTAATTCAATGCTTATATAAAAGTTCTAAAAGGTTTATCAACTCTGGTCGATAGTCAATACTGCGTTATGAGCGAAGATTAAGCCACACCTCACTGTACCTTTACAGTAGTCCATAATACACCTAATCTGCATTTCAATTGCAAAAACACCTATAGATTTCTGTTTTATATGTGAGTAGTCGTCGCCCGCAACTTTGCTTGCGTGGATTTTAAGACCTAAAATAGTAAATCGTGGTTTCCCGTTCCTTGAGGAATTATAAAAGATTCTGTATTAGTTCTCCCCTACACTCCCTAACTTACCTACATGCAATTTCAATGTTCTTAGTTCAGTCGATTCGTCTGAGCGTTAATCTGTCAAATACTTAGTGACTCAAGAGTTCTATATGTCAATAATTTACATATGAGTATAAGTTTTTTTTTTCTACCAATAGCATAATATTAAAAAATATATAAAATTCTATTAAATATTTATTTGAATATTTGTTTTTGCCTTGTAAAAGTCGTTTTGACCAATAGAATTGATTTTACAGAAAAAAAACAGAAAAATGCACACTACAGCTTAGTCTATAGAAGAATACTTTAAATAATAATAATTTGGAATTAAGACAAAAAAATATAAAAAAACATAACTGACATAAGCATAACTGACATATTTGTTGACTTATTATTAGGAAATAAAAATACTAGAATCTTAAATACAAGATACTTTTAAAAAAAAATGTAGCGTAGCGTAGTAACTTAACTTAGTCTTGGGCTTTTTCTGAAATTCAGGCTTAGCTTAGACGAGAGCCCTTTCATTTGATACCTCACTTGAACTAGCCGCTTTAATGCCAAATTTTGCCCCCTTTTAAGGCTATTATTTTTTAGAACTTAAGCACAAATGTATAGTTTTCACACTTCTCCTGAACTAGTACTACCTATAGACGCTAGCGACGCTAGCTTTTTTGCTAATTTAGACTATTTTATTTAGGATTTAACCACAAACGTATAGTTTTTTACTTTTTCCTAAACTATTAGTACCTTTATTGTGTAAATATACCCGTTTTTGTCATATAAACGACCATATCTTTTTTCTAAGTAAATATAGAAATATGTTTTTGGTCAAGAAATCATGGGTCTGCAGATCTAAGTATAAGGTTTATATTAAGAAAAAAAAACTGCTATAAGTTCACATTCGTTATTGGGTAATTCGCCGATACAAGAATACAGCGGAGATTGTTTAATAGATCACTCACAGGCGCGCCTCATACAAAACATACAGCAGTATCATTTGACAATTTGTGAGCAATCAATGCATTGTCGCCGCTCTTTATTCAACGGCAAATAATACATGGAAAATTGTCGTTACCATTGTGCGCCGACCATTGTTGGTCTAATGACAGCGTTCAGAGCCGTCGGCTTCGGAACCGGTCATCAGTGCTGGCTCGGTCGCGGACTTGATAGCCTTTGCGCGATCTCAATTGTTAGATAAATCGACCCATTTGTTGTAATCTATGCAAAGTGCGATACAAGACTGTGATATATCACTTGCAGAACCATGCTCCTTGATAAATGATGATTTATCTGTAAACTGGTTGGGAAAACGTGATGGCATATCAACTGGAGTCTACACCGTCCAAATTGTCGAAGTTACCAAGAAATTCTAATCCTTATCATATCAAGCGACCGATGAATGCCTTTATGGTGTGGTCGCGGCTGCAAAGAAAGAAAATATCCATGATGAATCCAAAGTTACACAACTCAGAAATTTCTAAGCGGCTAGGCTTGGAATGGAAAAGTTTGGACGAGACGGAGAAAAGACCATTTATAGATGAGGCAAAAAGGTTGAGGCTGAAGCATATGCATGATTATCCGGATTACAAATACCGTCCCCGTCGGAAGAATAGACTGGACACTTCGTATGGCAACCCAGCTTTATACACGACGAGGGAGACCTTCCTAGAAATTGAACCTCGAGTTGAGCCTAACTATCAAATACCTGTAAACTATTCAGATCCCCAATACATGTACAATAACGTTATTAGTTATTCGGTGCCAATAAGTCAGCCTCCCTTCATGTCGCCTATGAGAAATAAGGAAGAGCCTTTACCTAGCATTGACTTGAGACCTTTGCCGTCAATTGAGAGCATATCGTCTCGTCCTTTTGCTGTAGTAAACCAGCAAATGATGGTGAAAGCGTATCCCAACTTGCATTACGTGCCTGAAGACGTCGCTAGGATATCCTACCATTACCCATTTAGTGTTCAGTAATATAACAATATCAAGAGATTTAATTGAGGCTTGAGGATTGTATAGTGGATACGTATGTACTATATACTCGTATGTAGACTATACGATATAAAATGTTAGTAAATTAATACTCGTTATGTAGTTTCATATAAAAATATTAATAACAGTAAATTTATTATTTTTTTAGTATTAATATTAGTCATAAAAGTCTAATACCAAAGTTTATGTTATAAATATAATTATTGTGCATTTTATTTGTGAAACATACTCTTATATAAATATAAGTTAATATTTACATTTTTCTTTGTCTTTCATATGTTCCTCTGTGCTAGACTCCATTTTGTATTGGCGAATGTTATAATCTAATGTCTTGTACTGAGATTGATAGCAATATTTATATATAAAAAAATCTAATCAAATCAGCTTCACGCTGTATCCCGCACACAGCAGGGTAGGCAGAGGGAACCTAGTGTTAAAACACACTGTTACCCACTTCCCGCCGAGTTCTGGAGGCATTGCGTGTTGAGTGGCGGAAGTCAACGCCGAATATTTATATATATTATTCCAATTTTGAAGGGACATTACATCAGTACTGATTGATGAATATACAGTTTGACCAAGTTGACTTATGAGGCGTTCAGAACCAGAGTGGACTATCCCACATTATTGTGAAAATTAAGTTTTAAAAGTCAAATCATAGTATGCCATGCTATCTGTCGGCTGTATTAAGAACTATACTAATTTCAAAACGAATTGAGAGATAGAGCCACTTAACAGATAGTCCAATGTGTCTTTTATATTTAGTTGGCAGTGTAAGAATGGATCAAGCTGATGAGGTTGGTCCACTCTGGTCCTCAACGCCTCATATGCCCTAACCTAATGTAAATTCTTTTCTTTTTCCAACTTTCCAATTTGCGAAACACTGTGTTTTGAGTAAAAGAACTCAATGCCGAACTAAAGTAGAGAAATTTATAATAATTTCCCTGCCTAGAAATCGAACCCACAGCCATCGCCTTCAAAGTCAAACGTCCCACTGTGCCACGACCGCCTCATTAGCTAAAGGATCAAAATATTTTCCAGTTCGTTTCTGTCACTTCCCTTCGGGATTAAAAGATCGTTCAGCGATGATTTGCACAACTAAACGTCGGAAGCTGCAGAAATAATGTGCGTTAGATGACGTGACCATTTTGATCCGATGGAAATCTAAATTGATAATGCTCAAAGGGTATCTGTTTGGGAATACGCGTTTCAAACGAGCGAGTGTTTGTGAGATCTGTGTGATTGTGCTTAAATGGTGTTATAATTTGTTATTTTTATTATTGGCGCCCTATCCCGCACATAGCAGGATAGGCGGGGGGAACCTAGTGTTAAAAATTCCCATTAAATCCACTTTCTGCCGATTTTGGAAGCTTTACGTAGGACCGCGCTTCGTTTTGTTACTGGATCGAGGAAATGAGAATATTAAATAATTGAGTGGAAATCAAATTCATAATCATAACGTTTATTCTCAGACACTGTGCCATTACACTACGGCGACCTCTGTATAATATTTTTTGGTATTTCTAGCATACTTAAAACGATAACATTATTAAAATAATGAGATTTTCTAAGGTATTCCAAGAAGCAAGAAAATAATTTGTTTCAAATAATGTTGGTTTACATTTTTAAGGAAAATGATTAAAATGTGGTTATTTTAGAAATAAAATAATCATTCAGCTCTATATAGTTTGCATATCTATATTCATATAATTTTGCAACGATTGATCATACTGTAAAATGACATTATGGTAAGTAAAAACATTAGATTCTAAAAATGACGTACTGAACCACCTCATCCGTATAATTCATTCCAATATAGTTAAAAATGAAACTCACACAGAATACGAAGTAGAAAAAAAAAGAAAGTTTCAAAAGACCCTTGAAGCATGTAACTATAGTAGAGTCTCTCTAACATTAATTTGACATAAGTTGAGATTGTAGTCATCTTGGCGAATTCCATTTTAAAAATTAATTATTTTCATTTCCTCGCGTCACGAAATTTGACCAGTACGTGAGGAATGGAGTGTCTTCCACTAGGTTCTCTCTACTTACCTTGCTGAATGTGGAATACAGTTTGCAGCTACAAAAAAATGATCTACAGTGATAAATTCAGACAAAAACACATTAATACAAATAATATACATCTATATAAGTATATCAAGACTTAAAATTAATCATATAAAGTAACAAGTAATATTAATTATTAAATACCAACCAGCCGTTAATGTGAAAATGTTACAAACCAATTGACACGTGAATGAAACTCTGTAATTACCAAGATTGGATTTCGCATAAACGTGGCTCACAAACGAATTCGTAAGCGTGAAATCTGACGGGCTTAATTAAATTGTCTCCCCCGGAAACACCCCCCCCCCTCCCCTTCCTCTGGTTGCTTGAAAAAAACTACCTTTTGCGTAAACAACAATAATTCTAATTTCTTATTGGAATATAGCTGTATTGAGGTGTTATTTCAGATTTGTTATTATTGATATTTTTTGATAAGTTCATTTTGTGAGAGCTGAACTCTATTTATTCTTTGACAGTTTTACTCTGTTTATCGCAAGCTTGGCAAAAAAAATGTGTAAGACACTCCGTTCCCCATTTTCCGTGAAATCTTCGGGACACTACGTCTTGAGTGGCAGAATTCAAAAAGCTTTCTTTTGATACCATTACTAGGAAGTAATTAATGTCTCCGAATGCAAATCGAGCCTATAACAATTGTTGTACCACTAAGCACTCTGTTACAGCACGGTTGTGTGTCTATTTATGTGACTTAAATTAAAAGTATTATCCGTCATTACATCTTATTTACCGAAAGTCGAGACACTATTCTCAGTTTGGAAAAAATGGTTAAACAAGTAAAAGAAACCAAGCGAGCTACTTTTCTTATTTTTGTTAAGTATCACCACAACTTAATGACTACTTTTTATTTTTCTTTTACATCATTGTTTGCCTCCGCGCTTTGCCTTACTATCAGAGCGAGGAAATTAAAGTATTAAATAGTTCATTCCCACGAGTCGAGGAATCGAACTCATAACCGTCACATTTACAGTCGCACACATGTGCCTATGCGCCACGAGTGGTAAGAGTTTTATTTATATAGATTTATAATCAATATCTTAAATAAAAATTCTTCGAACAAAAAAGGTGTAAATCATTATTTTAAATTGAATATTATACATAGTGATAATATTTGCGAGCCTAATATCAAAACTCACTAACTAAAGTACGCAAGTTGTCAAAATAAATTAAAGAAGCCTCCAAACTGTCGTTGTAATTATAAATCGAATTGTATCGAATAATTTAACACTTCTATATACACTTTAAATCATTTCTGCTGTAACACCTTTATTAACAAACCATAAGAAAATGGTTCAAATTAGTTACTTGTATTCTATGTACAGTTAAATGTTTACCCATAAAAATGTTTTACCCATAGATAGTATATTAATAAATACATACACACCACATAGCTGTATAATAAATATTTACGTAGTTTATTTTAAATGTACATACTGTATTGTATTTTTATTGTTTTGTAAAATTACGAAAAGAAAATCAACTTCACGCTGTATCCCGCACACTGTGACTGTAAAACCGGCTGGTTGTGGGTTCGATTCCCATTCGAGGAGATGAAATATTTACTTAAATTTATATTTCCATTTCTTCGCTCTGGTGTTGAGGACAACTGCTGCGTTGATTTCTGCCACTCAACACGTCTGCCTCCAGAATTCGGCAGAAAGTAGGGAACGGAGTGTTTTAACACTAGGTTCCCTCTACCTACCCTGCACCCTTTCCTGTGCGGGATACTGCGTGAAGCTGATTTGATTTGATTTGATGAGAAAAAAGTAGCTTATATTTATTCCAAGACCGGGAAGTATCTTTATGTGAAATTTTATCACAATCGGATCAGCGGTGTAGCCGTGATTGCGTCATAGACAAGAAGAGTTACTTTCCGGATGAATGTATATGTATATCTATTTATTTAAGTTGCTATAAGGCACAACTACAGATTTATTTCCCACTAGGTTAGCTGGTACAGAAGCTTATATCCAGCTTTAGCTTTATATCCAGCTTTTGTGCATATTTTAATAATGTGTGCAATAAAGAATATATAGAGAAAATAGCGTGCGGATTAGGTTAGGACGCCGCCTTTTATCATAATCATCACGTATACACATACACATTCATTAAACACATCTGCTATATGTATATAACTAATTTTAATTAGGAATTTAGTGTTAAGACATTCCGTTCCCTGATTTTCGTCAAATTTTTCGAGGCATTACGTGTCGAGTGGCGGAACTTAAGCCGAGCTTTAGCCTTGGTGCCAGAGCGAAGAAATGAAAATATTAATAAATAATAACTCATTCCCTAGAGTGGGGATCGTATACATAATATATCGTAACATACATTCGTTCATCATTAAACTTTGCTCATTTCGATCAATATAATACATCTCTTGTCAAAATCGTACACACATCGCTGTCACGTATTGCTAGCGAATCATCTCCGAACAATGACCAGAGTCTCCTTTCTCTTTACTCTGTTCCAAGCTACAACCGCCCTTATTCCCAAACCCTAAGACACCCTTATGCCGTTGTAAATTCAAACACGATTCTCTCGAATAACTGGAGTATTATCAAGGCTTAGTTACGTCTCACTCACATATCAAAATGATGCAAATTGAACTATCTCTACACGATTTTGATCATTAAAACTTTGAATGTAAGGTTCAAATTCCTAAAAACATAACCCTACGTTACATTTCCAATCCCGTGGTATGCACAAAAGTGTCTAAAGTACAACAAACTAAATTATCATTTGGAATGAGGCAAAGTAGATTTTATGTCAACGCTATAAAAGTCAAGTTGGATGCATGTAATAGTTGTCACACCTAAGCGAACGACATAATCGTCACGGCGTCTTTCACACCGAACACGAAGAATGAATGATGGATGAATCGTTCTCAGATTCCAGCTTTTTCCTGCGTATGCTGCAACCAAATACCCGAATCAGTTGAAATATTTACTTTTGAGCGATTTTAAGCTCTATTTTAAAGTAATAAAGAATAGAGTGATTTCAAGATTATCAAAGTTAAAATGGTAGTTCTGATCTATGTACATTCAAGCAGTCGCAAATGGGCCAAAAGTTGTATACGGAAAATAGAAAATAGGACGTGCGAAGATGTATAGGACGAACTGGAAGCATTCTGATGCTTATGTTTTTCAAGTTTCATGTGCTTTGTACCTTTTTGTCATGTTCTAGGGCGTGGGTTTCTTAGCTTTTTGTGAATTTAAAATGGGAATTTAGCGCCTATTTAGGTACTAGTGTGGCACAGTTGATGTGTATGAACTTACTGATACAGCTGTTTAAGGAATTAAAAATAAAAGTAGTTTACTTGCATTTTATATAAATTTTATAAATATTTTTTTAGTTTCACGCTGTATCCTGTATATAGCAAGGTAGGTAGAGGGAGCTTAGTGTTAAGGTATTCCGCTTTCCACGTTCCGCCGAATTCTGGAGGTGGATTCAACATGGCGCATTGCCTCGACACCAATGCAAAGACATGAAAATATTTTGTATTTCATTTTCCTCAAGTGAGAATCGAACCCACAACCTACTGCGACTGGTTTTATTGTTTTTATTTTTTATTACCAAAGTACACAGAACCTGGGAACTTAGAACTAAGACTCTTTGTCACCATTAAGACATTTTTTTTCCCCACTTTCTGCAGAATTCTTGAGCCATTGGTTCAATGGTAAAACATTTCGATAATTAAAAATGGTGGGAAGTTATTATAATAATGTAGTGTGAACATCAGTATATTAACTTAAGCATTGTTTTTACTTTGTATATTGAAATGCTCATCTGAGGTAATATTCATTTTTAATTGACACAATTTTTATATCAAACTAATTCCTCGGATTCCACAATGCTGGTTCCCACTCAAAGTGGAGTAGGCAGAAGGAACTTAATGTTAAGACTCTCTGTTCTCCACTTTCTGTTCAATTTTCGAAACTCTTCTTGCGGTCTAACTGGACGCTACATTTTGCCTTGTTACCAGCAAATTAAGAAAATTCCGCCGTCTGGAAGTCATACTCACAACCGTCACGTTTAAAGCCAGGCCCAGTCACCACGCCACGACGGCCTCGACTACGAATTTTCTTTTTCTCTGTAAAAAGATCGAAAGTAATAAAATGATTAAAAGTAACATTCTTTCCATTTTTTCATCTATATTAAGATCTGACTAATTATAAAATAGGAGTAGAGAAGGATGAATTTAATTTGGAAGGATAAATTTAAAAATATATATACCTATCTTCCTATCCTTTACAGAATTTTAGGCCGGGCCCAAATTTAACTTATCACAGAAATAAAAAAAAAATACTTAAACTTAATAAAAATAACATGAAATATCTAGTGAAAACTTTAAATCTAAACATTTCAGTATTCTATATTTGGAAACGATCAACTTTGCCTGTTATACGTCATATTTAACATTTGTGTTCATAACGACTTCCCTTACAAAAGGTGCCCTTTTGCGATATGCCACTGTTTCAAAAGCTTACGTGTACTTTAGAAATTGTGAATGCTCTTTTCAGTTTTTGGATTTTATGTATGGACTATGGAGGCTTTTAGAGACAGTAAGTTTAAAGGTAAAATGAATGCAAAAATGGAAGTTGTTCTATTCTGTCAATGTTGCGTATGTTCAGTTTCTGATACATGTGAAAAATATAAATAAAAACTTAATGCATATATAGACTGTAAAATTTAGTCTTTTTTTTTGTTTCACGCTGTGTTTCGCATACAGGAGAGTAGACAGAGGGAACCAAGTGTTAAGACACTCCGTTTCCCATATTCCACCGAATTCTGGAGAAATTGCGTCTTGGTGGTGGAACTCATTGGCGCGCTTTGCCTCGACACCAGAGCGAAGAATCGAATTCGCGTTTACATTCACACGCCTGTGCCCCTGCACCACGACTGATACGACTACTACGACCACTAATTTAAAAGTTTTGATTTCATATTCTGTTCATTGTGAGGAAGAATAATATAACTAAAAAAGAATGTATTCAACATTATATGACAAAAATAAGAAACACATTTTATAATAAACAGCATCCTAATTATTCTTCTTATAGCTATCACATTTATATCTCATATGACGAATTCGGCTGGTTTTACTTTGCATACAATGAAGGATAAGTAAATAAATAAATAGCTGTAAAACTTATTAGATATCTAAAGAGTGAGTGTCAAAAACGAATTAGGGGCCTTAAAATATTGGGGTACCTACACCTAAATTCTTAAACATATATAATATATTTTTTAGTTCCACGCTCTATCTCGTATACAATAGTGTAGACAGAGTGAACCTAGTGTAGACACTAGGTTCCGCAAGCACCGCCCAATTTTCGACATAATGCGTGTTGAGTGGCATTCCAGATAAATGAAAATAATTCCATCGAGTGGAAATCGAACTCAAGATCGCGTTTACAGTCAGAGAACCACTGCGTCACGCCGGCCTACTATTTATATAATAATAAAAGAAAACATTATTCTATCAACATTCATGTTACATTACCCGTATCGCAAAACTACTCGAATAAAAATAAAAATCACTTAGCCACATTTACATAAAAGGGCCATCAAAGACAATTTGTCAGTTATATAACGAAATAAAGTTAGCAAATGAATTATAAGAAATCTCCCCCAATAATGCCCTAAGTATGGGCAACAATGGGGAGTGTATTGAGTTGGACAATCTGTAATGTGTACGGAAACGTATTACTCGCGTCAAATGATACGGAACTGGAGGAACTAACATCATTTTTGTTTACTTTTTGTTATAATGTATGGAATTTTACTGTATTTATGTATAGGCTGGTATGATACATTTAGTCAGTAAGGCAGTCATAGACAGTAACCGCAATGGTTGTCGGTTCGATCATCACTCGGGGTAATTATTATATTTAAATATTTTCATTTCGTTGCTATGGTAGATAAATCGCGGCGTTGTATTTTGCAACTCAGCACTCAACGTCTCGCATTCGGACGAACTCTGTCAACTCTGCTTTGTTTTTTTTAACATTATTTGTTAACTAATATATAGTAGTTATCTTATTTTTGTTTGCTTGTTTCGTTACCGCTTAATACGAATTAGTATGAATAGTAGCGGGACTAGAACCCGCGCCTCCTGGCAACCGGCCAGGCGCTCTGACCACTAAGCCATACGTTCTCATAAAGCTACGTCAAAATTTTTATAAGCTTGTTACAACTTATTTATGTTGTTAACATCTATATAGGGATATATACTTATTTAGAAAGCGTATAAAAATTTGAACGTAGCGGACTTCGAACCCGCGTCTCCTGGAAACCGACCAGGTTGAACGTAAGGCTCAGTGGTCAGAGCGCCTGGTCGGTTCATAATTCTAGATTAATCGGAAATACCCCATTAATTTTGATTGCCTTTAGAGTACCTAAATAAGCGTTTTTTGTAATATTATATAATATAAACGGCCATATATTTTTTAAGTAAATGTAGAAATACGATTTTTCAGGAAATCAAGGGACCTGAGTATATGTTTTGAATTTTAATTCGATACCTCCAACCGTTTCTGATATAATGGCTCTTGACAGACAGACAGACAGACGGACGGACAGCAACACGATTTTATAAGAGTTCCTTTTTCCCTAAAATGTACGGAACCCTAAAAATCAACAAACTCAATCACTCCATTAAAAAACTAAACAATAAACAACATATGATGAACGTAATAAACGCCCTACATCACCCCGCACCTACTGTGTGTACGTACTCGCTGCGACAGATGTACAAACAGTGGGAGTGAGTGCACACTAATATCTACTTGTATTGATTCTATTAAATTTTTCAATTAGCTTAGCATCATTTGACGCCTTGACCACTGCGTTTAATAAAACCCACATTTTTATTGGGCTGATCGAGTTGTAATTATGAAATAAAAAAAAATATCTTCACTTTCTATGTTCCTCATACAGCAGGGTAGGAAGAAGGAAGCTAGTGTTAAGACAATGCCTTCAGACTTCGAAAACTAAGAAATTAATTTACACACATTTCTAATTGTTGTATCCTTATGATGGATATACGAGTATATAGGCGGTCAGTTCCGTCACTCAACAAGCAATGCCTCGATAATTCGGCGGAAAGTGGAGAATGGAAGTGTCTTAATGTGAACGGAGTGTCTTAACACTAGAGAGAGACCTCCCTCTGCTAACAAAATATTTACATTAGGTATTTTTCGTAACTATTTCATAAAATCTACAAAACTGAAATGGACGTGTAATAATTTTATTATCAAGAAATTTGGCATTTATACGTAGCTTAAGTGATATGGTATCATCGAAGTGGTCTGATGAGCCAGGACATCCAGCCAGGAGTATCTTCTGATAGTTAATTAACTTAAACTTTTAAAAGTATGCGTACATATTTATTATTATATATGTTACCGGACAAACCCGATTTTAGGACAAACTAGTTTGGACTAGGATGTTCTAGTTTTTCCTGACCACACTAGGATAAACTAGTTTGGCCTTATTGATTACAGGCTGAACTGGTTTGGCCTAATAGCGTTAGGATAAACTAGTTCAGCCTGGTAGAACTGTTAGGCCGAATTAGTTTGGCCGGGTAGCGTACGGATAAACTAGTTTTGCCGGGTTGTTTAAGGGTAATGAATTATTCACATTTCGATATTCTGAGGAACAAAACTAAACGTGTTTATTGATTACTTATTGTTACATGACGTTAAATAAAACCGTCAGTATCATTCATAAAGTAATCACAAAAGTCTTATCGGCAGCCTTAGAAAATACAACAAAATTAAAAACATTAGATATAAAATGTCTCCGGTCATGCCGGAGGAGAGTGGGTCATTAAAAACAATAAAAAAAAAAAAACCTAACCTAACCTAACCTAACCTAACAGTTCTACCAGGCTGAACTAGTTTATCCTAACGCTATTAGGCCAAACCAGTTCAGCCTGTAATCAATAAGGCCAAACTAGTTTATCCTAGTGTGGTCAGGAAAAACTAGAACATCCTAGTCCAAACTAGTTTGTCCTAAAATCGGGTTTGTCCGGTGACATATACAAAGACTAAGAAAACAATTAATATACAATTTCTATTAAACGTACAATGCAAATTTCTTTAGTCGGAGTGCGGTCACTTTATAGCTCCAAAGTATTGAGTTAAGTTATCGAAAGAATAAAAGTGCTATGCAGTCGGCATTATAACAATATTTTTACTGTGTTATATTATTTTTTTAATTACAACGGCTGCATTATGTAGGTACATATCCTTTTTTTTCAGTTTTAACTACCGCATGGCAGGGCAGACACAGGGCACCTTGTGTTAAGACGCTCCGTTCTACAATGTTAGCAAAATTTTTCAAAACATTGAGAGGCGAACTCAACGGCGCGCCTCAGAAAATATAGCATTTTTAACATTTTTATTCCAAATTAAACACACTTAAGAGACAAACATATCTTTTTTTAGGAAATATATAAAAAAGATAATGTAGCGGGATTCAATCCGCGCCTGTCTCCTTGGAAGGTTTCCAAGAGGCGCGGATTTAAATATCTTAAAAATGTACATACTATTTGTTTAAAATCTTATAAGGTTATTAGAAATTTTATTAGAATTACAACGTGGTCTGAAACGTAAGTTTGTTAACTGTAGTACTGATTGGACATAGAAAATCTAGTGTAAAGACACAACATTCTAGTATTTTTACATAAAAAATTTGGCTAAACACAGATACAAAAAAAGTGACATCCACACCCAAATATTAAATATCAATTCAAGAATTCCACATCTTCCATATCGTTTCCACATTTCTTGCAATTCTCTGATTGAGTTAGAAGCAACTTTGTCTCTCATTCATTCGCTAAGTGATCGAGCCAGCACAAAGGGGATCGGTTAAAGCATTTCAGATAATGACGGTTTTATTCCACAGTGCGAGCTAAATAGCTTATTGTGGAACTTTTACTTAGTGTATTGAAAAGTTAGTTTCTTGAGAGGCTGGAGAGTTTCTTAATTGATTATTGTATCAAAGCGAGCTTTTGTTGTTGACACTGTTGGTTATTTAGATTTTTTTAATTTGGGATATTATATTTTACAAGACGAACTGGTACGGAGTGTTTTACCACTAGGTTTCCTCTGTCTAGCCTGCTGAATAAGGGGTGCAGCGTGAAGCTGATTTTATATTTTATAAGAAGTAAGGGAAAATCCTTTAGATATTTCTCTTATATCAATGAATATATTGAGACTATATGCTGAGTAATTTATTTCAAGCAATGAATTCAAGCATGAATAAAACATTTTTCCAATTAACAATTGACAACGGTCCAATAGCATCACTTGTTAACAACACTTTTCCATTATAACAAAAAAATCTTACTGGTGTTTACTTTGGAAAGTGAGTATTTTAAAATCTTATGAGACAAAATAAAAACAACGTTTGATTATATTGATTAAATCAGTCCTCTTGAAGCTCAGGTTCATATCTCGCTGGATGGATTGTTTGCTAGCTACTATCACTGTCAGTTCAGAACTAGGAAACTAACGATTTCTAAGTAAACAGAAAGTATAGAACGGAGTGACTTACCACACTCAAGCACTTGGGAAAATTGGAATCTGCGAGATGTGAATACCAGTCCTGGTACATTAAAAATTTTATACGTTTTGTAAAACAATTTTTATATTTACTATATAATATATTTGGAAATAACATTTCTAAATAAATAAGATAAATAAATCAGGTTCACACTGTATCCCGCACATAGCAGGGTAGGCGGAGGGAACCTAGCGTTAAGACACTCCGTTCCCCACTTTCTGCCGAATTCTGGAGGCATTGCGTGTTGAGTGGCAGAACTCAACACCGCGCTTAGCCTTGACACCAGAGCGAAGAAATGGAAATATAAATTTAAGTAAATATTTCATCTCCTCGAGTGGGGATCGAACCCACAACCAGTCACACTTCGTGCCGCTGCACAACGACTGGCCTCAACAACACAAAATTAAAATAACACTTTTAAAAATTATTAAATATGTTTAATACGTCGAATAAATGAATATTCAGCTTAATCCTCATTCTTTGACTCCTAGCATATCAATTTATTATGATTAACTTAAACTATTTGTAAGATATAACAGCACCGTGCGTGAAAAGAAAATATAAAAGCTTCCCCCCGATTAAATCATAAAAGAGCTGGGAAAAGGGCAAAAGTGAAAATAATCCATAATATTAATGTTGTGGAGGCATTAGGCGGCGGAAATGTACGTGAGCGGTGTGACGTCATATCATAACATCCTTTATGACCGCTGGGCCCGCCCTGGGACAGCGAAGATCTTAATATCAGATACGACAAGTAATAAGAAAAAAATTTTAAAGTAATACTTTCATACTGGTATTATAAAGCTGAAGTGTTTATTTGGTTCAACTCGCTAATCTCCGGAACTACTGGTTCAAATAGATTTTTTGTTGTGGACTAGAGTTACCTCAGGTACACAATCAATGAGTCATGTATCAACCCTTAGTTATTTCTATTTGACCACGGGGGCAAAGCTGATAGCTGATAGCTAGCTTTGATAGATATATTTTCGTCTAATATCACAATAATGGTCCCAATAATTTGTCGGGTATTTAGAGATATAAAAACTATACATATAATAAAATTGTAACTGATCGCTGTCTGTACATGGAAGATATATGAGAAAATACAACATAAAAAGAGAAAATTCTGTGTTCATAGTTCCACTACATTGATAAATGTTTTTTTAATTTGTCAGTTTGTCTGTGCATTTGAGTTTCGCTAATCTAAAAAACGGTTTAAATGATTTAAATACAGTTTTCACTATTGTATTTTGGCAACTTTCTTTAATATTTTGCGTTTGTTTTATTTAAATCGGTTATAAATAAAAAAGGAAAATTAATGTAAAATATTTCACGAGAAAATAATTGTTTTATTTAATTGGGTGAAACTTTAGTTTTTTATGTACAGATATTCTCTTTGAAATATTGTTATTAGAACACGGAAATTACTCACATTACTAAATAAATACATGTGTAGTTCTAGCGGACGAAGCTGCGAGCGAGTTACTAGTATATTAATATATAATGGCGCAGTGGGACAGCTTCTTACTATAACCACGATGGTTGTGGATTCGATCCCCACTCGGGGGAATGTAATTATTTTTTCGTCAATCGTGGGCGTAGTATTAAATGTGTGTTAATGAGGAGAAATGAGATTATCTATATATAAATTATTTTTCTTTTCCCGTTGTTAGTAGTCAACGCAGCCTTAAGTTTTGCCACTCAATAGGCAATGTCTCACAAATTTGACAGAGAATAAGATCCAACACTAAGTTACCTCTACCTACAGGACTATATGTGGAAAAAAGTGAAAGAAGCATTTGAAAATTGGAAAATTGAAAAAAGCATTTGAAAATTTAAGGAAGCATTGAAGCAATTGAAAAAGCTGAATAAAATTATCTAAAAGTTTCTAACTAGAACTTTTTGAGTTAAATAAAAAATAAGTTTAACTGTTTATCTATAATTTTTCTAACATATTCTTTGCCAAATCCGCCCTACGCAAGACAAATCACAGCTGGTCATTTGTCAAAAAACCTGCATCCGCCTACTGAAAGCGGTCATTGTCAACATTGCCCATTGTGTACACAACACCCGTATTCCCCACAACATACAAACCAAAATACAGAATATGTTTGTATGAGATAATGGATGAAAGAACATAAAGAGTCTTTTCGCATTTTGTTAAAAATGAACGAAATAATACGTGAAATTTTTTGGGTTATATTTTTGTTTTGGGTTGCACAAACCTTTTTATCTTTGGCCTCTAAGTTAAATTGTATATTTTTTTTATAAATATAATTGTAAAGTGGTATTCGCAACTTTGTTCGCAAGGAATTTAACACGTTTTTAAGTTAACTTTCTTTTTTATTTATAGCTTCACGCTATAACCTGCACTTCTGGAACTTCTGGAAGCATTGCGAGTCGAGAGGCGGAACTCAACGCCGCGATTTGCCTCGTTACCAACATGAGGAAATGATAGAATGAAATATTTTATTTTCTCAAGTAACAATGGAATCCAGAACCTTTCGCGTCACGACGGTACTATATCAGGCTTCGTCAGAAAAATAGTTTATAGCCTTGATTAACATAGCATACCTTTTGTTTTGATAAGTACTGTAGTTAAGCGACCGTTAGTTTACGCAATTCATACTTTTTGTGAGGTAGCATTAATTATTTTCGGTTTCACTTCACGTCTCAATTTCCGTTCTAGCATTTTGCGTGTGTTTTATTGGAAACCGGACTGGTTGTGGGTTTGATTTCCACTCAAGAAAATGAAATTCATTTTCTCATTCTGGTAACGAGGTAAAATATGGCGTTGAGTGCATCCAGTTAATTTGGCGAAAAGTGGGGAGAAGATGTGTCTGAACCGAAACGGAGTGTCTTAACGCTAGGTTCCCAGGTTCTCTGCCTACCCTGCTATTTGCGGAACCCATAGGTTGAACTTCAGCGTAGTACGGTAGGTAGAGGGAACCTATATTCTATTAATTTTGGCATGAGACAAAATGTAAACAAAGGAATACTGTTTCTAAAACTTTTATGTAACATTTTAATTTCTATTTAGTTTGGTCCAGGTTTACTCGTGTTTTAAAGTATAAAAAATTCTATATAATTAAAAGAAAAAAAAATCAGCTTCACGCTGTATATCGCACACAGCAAGGTAGGCAGAGGGAACCTAGTGCTCAGACACTCTGTTCGACACTTTCTGCCGAAGTTTGGAGACATTGAGTGTTGAGTGGCAGAACTCAACGCCGCGCTTTGCCTCGACACCAGAGCGAAGAAATGGAAATATAATTTAAAGTAAATATTTCATCTCTTCGAGAGGGGATCGAACCCACAACCAGTCGGTTTTACAGTCACATTTTGTGCCGCTGCGCCACGACTGGCTTCATAACAAAAACAAAATAATCAGAAAACAACTTTACACTTAATATAACAAGAAACTACAAAAGTAAAAACAACAAAAGTAACTACCGAATCACTATACTACTGTCTTATGAACAAGTTGACTGATAGTGAAAATGGCGTATAATCTGACCGATGACAAAACATCACATTTTAATGTAAAATGTTCGCAGTACATGTGCTCTATAATTTATTATAGGTAGTAGTTTATTTTGAAATTATTTTTAAGTTAGGTTTTGGGTGTTTTTACATGTCTAATATTTAAAATGTATTATTAAAAATTAAGAAAATGATTTATGGTTTTTATGATACCGTAAAATGGTGTGAATAGAAATTAGCATTTTGAAATTTGATTCTTACAATGATGAATTCCTGGCTTTAGATATGAAAACGATTTTATAACATTGGAAAATATAAAAATATAATTATTTTTTTCATTATCGATGAAATTGATATATTTAAATCATAATTACTATTAACTAATAAGTTCTATATATATAGTTCAATAATACATATTATGTACATCTATAAATCCATACTAAGTATCCATATTCTAACATTATAAGGAAATATAAATAATTTAAATATAATACCTATTACGTTATTGCTACTTATATTAAAAAAAATCTCGGACATAGAAGAGTAGGCAGAGGGAACCTGAAAACCTAGTGTTAAAACACTTCCGCTCTTCACTTTCCGACGAATTTTGGAAGCATTGAGTGGCGAAACTGAACGCCCATGTTACCAATTGTTACTTATCTATTGTTTTTTTTACACACGCGTGTATCAAATTACAATGAAGAAAAAAAAATGAATGTTATCGCCTAAGTACTTTTTATGTGAAACAATTTAAAGTAGAAACTGTGGACGATATTTTTTATAAAGCTTTTTAGTTGAAGAAGTATAATAGGATTTTAACGGACGCTACAAAAAGTGTCACTTGTCCGTTTATTCATTTTATTAACTAAAATTTCTTAGAGCCATGACTAAGCTTAAATTATTGTGGTTTTAAGGTTCCATACACAAGATCTAGATTGATACTATTTTTTTATATGATGATGAATTTACATTGCAACGTAACATACGTAACATTGTTTGTATCCGCGTTTTGTCTCGCTTATGGCAGAGTATTCAGAAGGGACCTAATGCTCAGTGGTGGAGATCAACGCCTTTTTAATTTTATTACTACAATAAGGAAATTAAATTAATTAATTTTCCAAATGAGAACCGAACACACAACTCGCGTCGTATTTATACATTTAGACAACGGAAATGCAATATTTAACTTTTACTCTGAATAGAAGTAGATACTAGTAGTAGATAACGTCAGAAAGCGACATATTTGAGAAAGTGGTATGATGGTTGTGGGTTTGATTTTAATATGGGGTGAATATTTTCGTCTATCTTTTAGTATTTCCGGACTATCGTAGCGTGCAACTGTAATCGTGACGGTTGTGGGTGCAATTCACACTCAGAGATTAAAATATTATTTTTTGAGATTAAAATAATAATTGCCAATCATCACTCGATGCCTCACGAATTATACGGGAAAAAGTATTTGCGGGAGGAAGTATTTTGAATAGGGAATACAGTGTATTGAACTTCTCTGGTACCTTCTACCTCTCTGATATGAGCGGGATATAGCGTGAAAAAAATATCTATTAGACAAAGTGACTTCTCATCTGGGTCTATCTGTCCATAATACAAAACGATAAATGTCCACTGACAACACATATGATTACATTTATCTCTTCTCAGGGCAATTACTGCATTTATAACTATTTTTATTTCACTGATCTGGTAAGACAGTGGTAATCGAATCCACACTCTGTCGCGTTACCAGGACCACGCTTGTGCCTCTGCGCCATGACAGTCTCGTCTCTCTGTTCTATTACAGATATAATATATAACATAAAATTGATTATAATAAAACATACGGAACCAATTATCGACTTACCGTTTCCCTCTTAACATCTCTTAGTTAATTTATCTGCGACAACTAACCTGTCACATTTAATAACTTTTTCTGTACACTTTTTCACGGACTCGTCGCAAATAATTGCGGGTAGGTATGCCTTTTTGTGATTGTATAGAATTAGAATTAGCTGGCGTCGTGTTTTTAGTGAAATAATCGAGTGCTTTAAATTAGAAAATAACAGTAAGTGGATGACAAAAGTTTATGTTGCATTCGCAAGTCATTGCTTTGATGTGTTGAACAGGCGTTAGGATAAACTATATATATATTTATATAAAAGTTTATTATTGTCATGTATCTATAGGGCCAGGCCAGAAGTGTGACTGTGAAATCGACTGCTTGTGTGTTCGATCCCCACTCGACGAGAGACACGACACGAGGAGATGAAATATTTATTTGCATTTATATTTCCATTTCTTTGCTCTGGTGTCGAGGCTAAGCGCGGCGTTGAGCTCTGCCACTCAACACGCAATGCCTTTAGAACTCGGCCGAAAGTGGGGAACGGAATGTCTTACCACTAGGTTCCCTCTGCCTACTCTGCTGTGTGCGGGAACAGCGAGAAGCTGATAAAAAAAATCCATAGAAGCCAGTCGTTACGCAGGGGCACAAGTGTGTAAATGCGACAGGTTGTTAGTTCCTTTCCTCTTTCTGGTAATGACGCAAGGTGCGGCGTTAAATTCTGTCACTTAACATGCAATGCTTTCAGAATTCGGAGAAACTTAGGGAGCGAAAGTATCCTAATGGAATCGGAGTGTCTTAAGGCTAGGTTCTCAGGTTCCCTCTGCGTATCTTGTTATGTGAAGGAAACAGTGTAAGGCTAAAAAAAAACAATTGATTTTTCGTGACATTTAAAAAAAGGAAAAAATAAAAAATGCCTGTTTAAAATTATCAAAGGTATCAAACACTATTATCCAAACGTCCTCAAGTTAACGTAAAATCGAATTTGCCTGCCATTATTTAATATTGAAATTGAAACAACTCAACAAATTTGCAGGTGTTGTCTCAATTTAGTTTGACAAAGATTAGGTATAAGTTTTTTGTGTTAAATTTAGATTACAATAGGTCTTTTCTTTTTAGAATAGATAGGTATTTATAAAAAAAATGTATTCTAATACTTCAACTGCTTCAATTTTTTTATTTCTTTTTTTCTTGAATTTTCTTTTATATGATGTAAAATGAAGTTAGTAATGCTCTGAAGATGACTCCAAAATTTTTTGACTGACGCAAGTCAGTTGACGTTCTAAATAGCTCCCTTTTTAACATGCAATCTCTTATTGTATCTCTGTATCTCTTTTTTGACGTGAACCTCCTTCGTGTGTTCTCTATACAAAGTAACTTAGGCGAAGTAATAAACGCTCAATTCCATAATCAAAACAACAAACAAGAACAAATAAAATGTTAGATTAGTAAAAATTTACTTAGAAAAAACATAGACTTGGATCTACTCTGTCAGCTTCTACGCACTATAAGAAAATCTTAAAAAATAAAAAAAATCTTTTTTTCCCTTAATTTTTTCCACCGTCCAATGTTTCCCGATCAGTGTCCAGGGCGGTGCAAATCGAATCACTCGCCTAATTGAGCGCTAATTCGCACTCGAGGCGCCACGCCCGTGGGAGCCGATCGCCGCGGACTATACCCTTATGTGAGTATACTTTTGGGTCTTTATGGATATGTGTATGGTTTTTGAATAAAGGATAGAAAAGGTTTTTATATTTTTAAATAACTATTTTTTTCTGGTATGAAGACACAATGCGTCGTTTACTCAACACGCAATGTCCCGAAAATTGGGCGATACGTGGGATTTAAAATGTCTGGTGACACTGGGTTTCCCTCCTTCTACCTTATATGCTACATGCGGGTTAAAGCGAGAGCAACGTGTCTTCTCTTTGTCCATTTTCGTCATAACGCCTTTTAATAAAAAAATGTTAGGTACTATTAGATACAGTTATTTATTTTAGTTTTACAAAAAAAAAATGTTATTAAAGATCTAACAAGTTACATTCAAGTGATCATCGTTAGTTTGACTATTAAGACTAACAAAGTGTAGGTCAATATAATCCTATAACATTTTTAAAGTCTTAATTCACATTTAAGAAAGAAAAAATAAATAAAATATATATTTTAAACTTTTGGAAACTATCCAAGGTAACTGATCTGAGACCACATAACATATACACACCCTATTAGCGACGGCTCCCTTCAGCGTTCCTACCAAAACATCACCCCATGAGAAACCGCGGGCACTACCGAGTACTAACCACTTGAAGATGTAATCGCGCCTTTTTTGTTTTCACCATTTCAACTTCCATCCCTATTGTTTCACGGTATAACGGGCAGTATTTAAAAAAAATATTTTTCTAAGGACCTCAAGAGTTTTTCAAGTCGACATTCAACTTTGCACTATTGATATATTTCTCTTTGAAACGATTTTTTTTTATAATTTAATACGATTTGTAATATACCCCAGTAATTTTGGAATTGCTTTCTTGAGAACTAAGTTCAGATCGAGTTTGAGTGTTAAACGTGTTAACTTTTGTGTTTTTATTAATAAAAGTTAAAATATAAGAGTCGTTTTGTTTGATTTCTTAGCTATTTATTAATATTTTTTTGTATTACATACAATGTACCTATATATGAAATATGAGTATTTATTAACGTATGCTATTATAATAGATGGGCATATTTGCATAATACAAAAGAAGCTCTATTTCTTTTAATATAAAAATGTATTATTACTGATTGCAAAATTATTGTTTTTCATATAATAATATTTATTTCAATTGGCTTATTGTATTGTTACTTATGCCATATTGTTGTACCTCTTCTATATAATTTTTCTTGTATATACAGAATAGGGAATGAGACCTTGGAAGTAAGCGAGTGTGTCATTCCTTGTTAGTCATCTTCTTTATACAGTTATACATGGTGGAAGAGGCAGCGCTCCATTTACGGAAACAGCATATAGGGTAAAATATTTTAAACCTATACCTAAAGAAATTAATCAAGATCCCTCAACAGTTTGGACGTAGGATTTTTTTTTCATTTCACGATTTTTATCCATACCTGTATTTCGTGTGACGCGATTACGTATAGATCCCAATAACATAAACACTTACTACTAGAAAAATACTACTAAAGGTTAAACAACTTTGAACTTTATCGCCAATACATACGACTCGATTTCGAAATGAGGTGTGTGCGGCGGTGTTCCTTTGATAGGTTTATGTGTGCGTGCGCCATCCTTACAAATGGCGTTTTGTTTTAAAATGACAATTTTATTATTTATTTTGTTTGAAAAAAAAATTTTTTCATTTTTGGGAATTTATTTATTTCTGAATTATATTAGGCTTTTATAGAGTAGTTAAAACTGTGGTTTCATTTAATGTGGTGCTGACACTTCCACCCTGTATAAATCTGTAGGGGAATTGCTATACTTAGAGATCAAGACACAGATATTCAAATTTTACAAGTAGGTTCCATGTAGAACGTATGTGGGAAAGCAGATTCACGTTTTTTTTAGCAGAGTAGGCAGAGGCCTGTAGAAGTGGCGGAACTTAACCCCGCGCTTTATTTTACTACCAGAGCGATAATAAATGAAATTGATTCATTCCTCCGAGCGGGAATCGAACCCACAACTGTGGAGCTTACAATAAGATGTTCCGCTATGTCAGGACGACCATTAGTAGTGAGCGGTAAGAAAAGAAAATTGGATAATTTTCCCCTGAGGAGTAAAATAGAGGCTGAAAAAATGTATGAAATATTTTAGTTGGGCTCTTAGATAAAGAAACGACTTAAAGAACTTTCCTTCGTCAAAAAATATCTCTTGGGAAAATCGGAAACAATGGGGGCAAAAATGCAAACGAAAATCTATTATTTATAAATAACCTTATCATCTTTCGTTTTAATATAGTTGAAATTGATGATAGCATAGCTAGTCAGCTATTAAGACCAAGTGTGCAAACGTAAAGGCGACAGGTTGTAAGTTCGAGAAAATTAAATATTTAATAGTTTAATTTTCTCACTCTGTTAACAAGGTTGAGCGGGACGTTGAGTTCCGCCACTCGACACGCATGCCTCCAAATCAGTGGAAAGTGGGGAACGGAAGTGTCTTAATCGGAACGGAGTGTCTTAACACTATGTTCCCTCTGTCTACTCTTCTATGAGGCATACAGCGTGAACCAGAGTACAGAAAACGTCAGAATGTTTGTAAAAAGCGCGGTGTTGGACTTCGGCGTTACGCTTCATTGCGTTAATTTAACACTAGCGTTTAATGTTTCTTTAAACGTGTTTAATCTAGAAGGACAAAAAGTTGATAATGTATACAAATATGTTAGCGATGAATGAAGATATTTGTTATATCATCTTAAACATAATACGTATTTCTGTCATTTTCATGTTTTAACCCGTATAAAACGAAACAAGCAGATAAGACCTAGTGTCAAGACACTTCGTTTTCCACTTAGAATCCAAATTCAAAATATTGTGTGTTGAGTGACGGAATTCAACTCATTCCTAGGTAGTTTTTTTTTTTGCAGCTTCACGCTGTATTCCGCACACAGCAGGGTAGGCAGAGGGAACCTTGTGTTAAGACACTCCGTTCCCCACTACTTCCTAGGTAGTTAGTTATATTAAAAAAATCCTACCGTTATACGCGAATAAACATTATATTATTATCCATACAGAAAACTATAAACGGACATAAAAACTGACAAAGCAGATACGATACCGCCTCTCAATCCTCCATGCCTCTGGATACAATTCGAAGTTTTTATCTGGACGTAATGTCAGCCTGTCGTATTTCGATTACATTTCATTTTCTGCTACGCTTGCATTTCCATTGATGGTGTCCTTTTTTATTTTTATTTTTTTGTTTTTAATATAGAGATTAATGTGAGGTAAATGTTTTATTTAAATACCTACCTAAAGTATTTTTTATTTAGAGGACTGTTATTTAGCATCTTAATGTAACTGCGACGGTTGTGGGTTCGACCCCTACTGAGGGCGTTTGAATTTTTGGATGTAAAATATATTTCTCCAAACTTAGTGTACTAGACTACTTAGCCTAAACTTTAAAAGTAACTTTTTGAAAACCACCTTTGATTTTTTTACAAGTGAATATTAAAAAAACATCCTACATAATAATATTTATGGTTCTTTGTTTTTTTTTATATTAAGCAAAAAAAAGCTTAGTTTTATGATATTCCACTCTCTATTTTATTCCCAATTTAGAATAGGTTTTTGAATATAATGTGACAGTATTTAGGTTTAATAATTACACTGGGAATTCATAAACACTATTGAGAATAGAACTTACATACAACTAGCTAGAGCTTACAGCCAGATAAAGAGACCTTTCTACTGCACAATTATGGCGCAATCTTTTAACTACTTCGCCTTTAATTAAAAAAAAAACAACCGCAAAAATTAAAAATAAATTCCCTCATAGAAAGCGAACGTGTGAATAACGCGGCTAACATCATTACAGGTACCTATCGTTAATAATAAATATCGATTACAGTGCTCTCAGTGTATACTTACTGGAGCACTCGAGCACTCGAGAATCGAACTCCCTACCCCTAACGCTATGAGAACCACTCGACTTAACCTTTGTTTTTGAATAACTTTTATTTTGAACTCAATCTGATAAAATCCTGATTTCTTTCTTTTTATAACTTTGTTAGAGATGTTACGATAAGTGATTAAGTAGCTACTGTGGAACTGGTATCAATGTTATCTTTGTGGGTCAGTGGTTTTTTTTGTATGGAACCATTATTTATTCACTGTTTGTATTTATTTGATTTTGGTGTGTACTTGATGTTTCTTGTTCTTCTAGTTCTAGTCCAAAATTATTTAGCTATTGAAAGGAAAGTTATTGTATGTAGAAATTAATTAAAATATTTTGATTTGTTAGTTATTTTTATAAAGTACTTTATATTGTAACATACGTTTTTATTGTAATTGGTTTAATAAAGTTGTACAGACGCTATACTGCTACAGTGAGACAGTGTCTGGTTGTATGCAAAATGGTTGTGGGTTTGATTCCCACTCTAACGTTTGTTAAGGATTTTTCATGTGTAAATATTTTGGCCTATGCAAAATGATATAGTAAAAAATAACTTTATTTCTACAATAACTTTTCTCAACATAATTAAATATTCCTTTGAAATCGCTTTATTTAAAACACAAAAAAATTGATTCATTTAACTTCTTAAAGTCCACGCAAGTAAACTTACGGGCCACGACTAGTTAAATATAAAGGGGCCGTTCAAGTATTACGTAAGCAGTTTTTTTGCAATTATTGACCCCCTCCTCCCCTATGTCATCAAAAATAAGCAATCCTCTTACCCCCTCCCCCAATGCTTACGTAAACATTGGCATTTTCAATTTTTTTAGGTATTTTTTATTGATATTTTATTTGTATCTACATATATAAAAGGACATGTTCCCATTCACTGAGGTAAGACGCACGCACAGCCGTAACCGCTGACAGTAGAAACATGTAATTTGGCCAGATTTATATTTGGAAATCCACTAAGAAGGGAATTTGAAAAATTTTAACCCTAAAGAAAGAAAAATTTTTCTGCTTACGTAATTACTAGCTAGACCCCCCCACCCCCATGTCATCAAAAATAAGCAAACCTAAGACCCCCCCGCCCCCCTACAGTGCTTACGTAATACTTGAACGGCCCCAAAGTAGAACTGACAATATATTTTTTAAGAAGTCAGTTAAAAAAGTTGATTACTTAGTTCATCTCAAACTCAACTAATATTATAGAAACTTAAGTTAATTTCTTTTTTGCGATACTGTTGGCGCAAGATCTAAATTATTTGCAACTAATATTTTAATCTTCCTACAAGCGTCGGTTTCAAAGAGGCGAGGAGTTTAAATTTTTATACGTTTTCTAAAAAAACATTTTGGTGTACCTAGATTATAGTATTCAGTGGCTCTCAATCTTCTTTTTTACTTTTTATTTTATATTTTGTTGATATAAATAGTATTTTGCATTTGACTAATGATTTTTTGGTTGTGAGCGTTAATTACAAGTGCACTATTTTTGCTTTTCGATGTTTCTAGGAAAAATAGGACTTATTAAAATAGGATTTTTTTTTTTTTTAAATATTTGATATAAATTTTTTTAAAACAAAATTTCCTATTATAATAATAAATAATATTATAAATAAAAATAAATATAATTATAAGTTAATCCTCTTTGCTATAAAAGGGATAATATATTTTATTTACATTACAATTACAAATTAACTTTATAAATATTAGGTACACTTTATTTAGTCAACTTTTTCCAAGAATGTTTCTCTACTACAAAGGTTATTAGAAATAAAAGCTTTGCAAACTCAAAGCTGACTGATCTAAAGCCTGTAATTCTGCTCATTACCGGCGCTACACGATCACGCGGCTAACAATTTGTTTCCAGTCTCTGTTATAGACGTAGATCCATTGCACGCACAGTTATACATAACATTTAAATATTAGCTGATAAAAAAAATAATACTATCATATTGCTGTTGAGTATGAAAAATGCTAAATTGAACGATTTTAAATATATATGTTATATATTTTTTAACTAATTTACTTTACCGTTATCCCGTACCGTTGAGTAGTTTTTTAGGAGAAAAAATAAAAAAACGGATTTTATTTCTTTATATACAAAATATGGTAGGTAATTAACCAATACGTGCTCTTGACTGATAAAAACAAATATAAATATTATAATAGACTTTACAAATATAATCATATTAAGTAACAATATTTCAATATTGCCATTTCACTTTCGAAAAGTAAAACTAAAGTAAAACTAGTGGGCAGCAATTCCATTTGATCGCCAAATGTCATAATTTATACATCGAATCGAACCCACGACCACTAAGTACAGTGTTTATGTGACACGTCATAATATCCCAGAGGCGTTCTATACAATTTAGCTGTCAAAATCCATGTATAATGCAACCACACTCCTCCACAGTAGCTTTGGACTATAATCAGAGGTGTGTGAAAACAGGCAATTGTGTAGCGAGCGTATTGTGGTGTTTCGATTTGTTGATAAATAAGCCATAAATTAGCGTAGTGATTAGTATGAGGGCGGTCTGGGCGGGATTGCACGTGTGGTATTAGGTGTACCGTGCTTTTGATGGGAATTTAGGAAAAATATACATGGCGTATGAATGTTGGAATAAAAATCTATTAAATGTGCTTAAATAGGTTGTTATAAAAGTATTTTAGAATTAATTAAATAACATCAAAAATATGTCACAACGAGATATTGTTCTACTTTTTTGCTAGATTTTGATCGTCAATATACTTATACGTCAAAGTATATTTTTTTGATATGTTATAATATTATATTAGAATTAATTATGCACATATGTTATAAATCAAAATAACTAAAACATATTAGGTTTATAGGTAACTTAGATAAATTATTACGAATATCTAACATGTCTAAACGTGACCGCATACGTTGCTTACCCAAAGCCAAGCACTGATCCGTTAACCGGATTTGTCCGGTTATAACCGGTTCGGGGTGGTTCCGACGCTGGTTGTATCCGGATTTCGCATGGATAGATACGATGGACACCGGATGCGCATCTAGCGTACATTTTACTTCGGGTTAGAAAATTGGGACTTCTCATAGAAATGTTAGAAATAGTATTCGTATTCCTATGTATAAATGTTGAATTTAAATTGCTTAGATATTGGACTATGCCTTTAAAATTGATGTATTTTTATATTGTTTTAGGTTTGTATGCTTTCGTGGCGCATTTGGAAGTTTTTGACAACAAATTGAGTCATAATAATTTGTCACTTAAAGCGTAACGTAAAATTAAGGACTTAGACGAAGACTTCGAGTTATGGCTATGGCTTATATGCTTGAGTCCTTACACTACAACAATAACTAATTATATACTTTTTATTTTGCATTTTTTATATAAAAAATCCCATATATCCACACATTTTACTTATTCCACAATCCATTCTATTTGTAACAATATTAAAACTAAAACAGTATCACGCCCTATCTATAAGCTTGCATTTCAAATGCCTTCGTTCCCTAATGAGCATAATCAAATAGGTGGTAGGGCCTAGGAAGGTACAACGGAAGGGCCCAGGGCCTACAATGACAAGGCGGCCGCGGGCATACACTAATTGTCTAAGTGCATAATGAACTTGTTTGTGACAACCCTGTGCAACTTTGTAACTACTTGCTGTCTAAATTTTTACTTTATATCACAAAAATAGAGCTCAATTTTACTTAAAAATAGGTTTTAGTTAGTCATTTAGTTACAATTACGATTTGGAACCTTATTTTATGAGGTTTTAAGTAAAAAATTGTTTATTTTTGAATAGTTGTATATAATTAAAGGAAGTGCTATTAACATTTCTTGTCACCCTCGGTGTTGTTTATGTGTGGCTCACAGTTATTGTGTTCGCGGGTTAATTAGAAAATTTCGCAAAAATTGAAATAAACTTTAAGAAGCGCTGCTCTTCGTACGTATTCACAATTGTTTGAATAGTATTTGATGTATAGCGTATGATGTGACACTTCGTTAAAAAATATTGTTTGGTGGAACAAAACGTGACTTTGAAATAGATCTTGTTATATTCGAAAAAAAACCGGCAAAGTGCGAGTCGGACCCACGCATAAAGGGTTCCGTATCATTATCTTAAATAAAATAGTATTTGTTTTTGTAGCGGCAACAGAACTACATCATTTGTGAAAATTTCAATTGTCTGAATATTACGGGTCAGACACCAGAGTATAAGAGTAATAGGGTTCCTTTGGGTACGGAATCCTAAAAAGGAGAGGTAGAGAGTTTTATGTAATTTCTTTTATAATCCTTTTTTATACGTATACATACATACATTAATTTAATTTCTTTGTTCTTGTTACAAAGTAAAAAACAAAGAGTGGCGTTGAGCTCCGCCAAACAACACTCAACAATGTCTCAAGAATTGCAAGGCGAAAAGCGAGTTCCCCCACTTTCTAGTGTCTAAGAACTAAGTTCCCTTTATCGTGTCCGCTTTACTCGAATATAGTACGATGCTAAAAAAAGGTTCTTATAGAATTATTCATGTAAATTTTAAAATTCAATATTACTTTCATTTTGAATTTGAATCAGGTATATCAAAAAAATATATAAAAGGCTAGTACGCGGACTAAGAAGTTTTTTGTTCTTAAAATTATAAAACGGTAATTTCGACGAGTTCGATCGGTAAAAACAAAACAGTAATTATAAAATGGACAAAGGCTATTATAAAAGTTAAAAAGCTAGCAGTTTAAATTTGAACTTTAAGTTAAAGTCTTAACTTTTGGAGTTAAACGATGAGAAAAACAAAGTAAGCCGTTAGATACAAACAAATGGTTTTATTGCCACCATAAGGATTTTAGTGTTGTAATATTAGAAATATTTATTATTTTATTGGTTGTATGCTCGTTATAAAATTATAAATGTATTGTCAAAGACTTTTAGACAAAATGTCTATTATTTGTAATAATATTGTCTTTTATGTGTATAGAAAAGGGACTTTTGTTTGAAGAAATTACTTTGCACTTCAATGCTTTGACGCTGCAACAAAAGTAATATTTAGAATTAGAGAAAGGAGAAAGTGATCACTGCTAAGATATAATAAAAGGAGTATTACGTTTTGTCGCGCATACCGCGTTTTGTCTTACCGGATAAGAAAAATGAATATAGTTCATTACCACGAATGGATATCGAACCCAAAACAAACGAATTTGCGATCACATCCACACATTGTTCCACTGCGCCACGGTAATATAATTTTATAAATCAGACAAGTCAAGATTGTTAAGAATTTTTCACATATCTTACAAATAAACACAAAACACACTTTGACATAGTTTTATTCCTTCTTAAGTTACTCAATTTTCAAAAAACAGCTTTTTAAGAAAATATTTTTTAAAATGTATATTACCAATGAAATGTAGAAAAATGGATGATTTGATATTTATTATCTGTGAACAGTTTACTTATAACTTGTTGTATTTTAAATAAACACTGCCCCCAATTCGGAATACCAATCCACGACCACCACCCAAACCACCAAGAACCACGAAACCACCAAACAAACTTGTAATTTCATCCACAATCACAATTTACAAGCCATACCTACCCACATCCACTCCAATTATCCAATACCGACAGCATTACCTTAATAAAATAATATTAAATACTCTCGAGTCGCACAATGTATACTCGTACATTATTGAGATTGCCCGCGAGACGAGACGCATAATACGTATTATCATTGGTGGGCATTAACCGAGTGCATTCTGATGAAAAATAATAGACCCCTCCACATAGGGAGGCTCGGTGGCAACGTTGAACTCCGTTTTAATTTATATATTTCTTTAACTAAGGCTTTCAGTTTTCAGTTTTGGTTTTAACTGGCTTTTTCATGCGGTTTTGTCTGTATGGTCGTGTCGTGTGGGGCTAGCTAATAGTTGTGTATGATATCGATAGTCCAAGTTAACTTTTGTCCGCAGTGGGTTTTTTCAAAATGATATTTTTTCAATATGAAACAGTAGTTTCTAAGATTGGCGCAATCAAACTATCAAATTCTTCAGGTGTGTATTATTTGTGGAATTTTAGTTTTTGATTAGATAAGATATATGATATTGTATGGGCTTTTAAGATTTTTCAGTTTAGTTAAAATATAATAATTTTTTTCTGTTTCTTATTTAATATTTTGCATTAGATTATATAATGCGGATTTCTGGTTATTTACAATAGTTTAAAGCAAAGGAAAATAGAAAAAGTATGCTGAAAAGGCTATATATGTATGGAATAATATTCTATAGAGAAATAGCCACAGTTGGTATATACTTAGGTATTTTATTGTCATGAAGTTCTTTATAGTTTTTAATAAAGTACATTTAAATAGTACAGAAGTACTACGTATACTTTTAAAAAAGAACCATTTTGGAAATAATACAATTCTATAGGAATATCATAAATTTGAATTTTCTTGTACGCGCTAATCTCAGAAGCGAGTGTGTGAAATTGTAAAAAAAGTATTTTAATATTAATAGTTCAATTAATGAAGAATACCATTGGCTATATAACATAATGTCAATCGATTTGATATTACCTGTAGTGTCTACGGTCACAGTGACTTTGAACTGAAATTGAGTTTCGTTTCATTTCGTTAGTTATTTCCATTTGACCAACTAAGCTTAGAAATGCGAAAGTAGAATATTTAATTTTTTTTATTAATAATTATAGTACACTAGAGGGCGCGCGCGGCTTCGCCCGCTAATTAGGAGTGAATTCTAAAAAAACTACGTGTTCAATAAAATATTTTTAACAGTCTGAATTTAATTTTTTATAAAAATCGGTGGCAATTTAAAGATTTTTCCATATAAACTTTCAACCCCTTATTTGAACCCTTAGGGGGTGAATTCTTAAAAACCATGAAACACGTGTTCAATGAAATATTTTTAAGAGTCTGAATTTCAAATTTTATAAAAATCGGTACAGATTATTTTTTTTTTCCATACAAACTTTCAACCCCTATTTCATCCCTTTAGGGTTAAAATTTTTCAAATTCCCTTCTTAGTGGATGTCCAGAATATGAAAGTAAACATCTGCCCAAATTTCACGTTTCTACCATCAGCGGTAACGGCTCTGCGTGAGTCTTACCTCAGTCAGTCAGCACAAGTCCTTTTATATATATAGATTATATGCACGAAAAAAAAAATATATATACAACCGTCGCGAGCTCTCCAGGCTTACCAAGTAGCTAATTTTAAATTTAGATTAAAAAAAACACACACACAATAATGCTTCTGTATGACCTACATGCTGTAAAAAAATACATAATTTACTTCGCAACCACGTCGAAATTAAACAAGAAACTCAACTAAAAATCTAACATATTTTTTAAAAATGTATATTTAAAAAAAAAGCATCGAGGTAGTGGGCCAGTGAAAAAAATTAATGGTATGTAGACTGAGGTGTCATGGGAAATTTGAGTAAATTAAAATAGGAAGATAGGGCGAATAAGGTTGCGGATGCCATTGTCGAGGAGTAGCAACTAGCTGGTTGCGAACCGAGCCCCGTTGAAAAACGCCTCGCGTATTGTGCCCCCGTAAGTAATTAGGTGCGAGAACTATTATTGTATAATGTTATTATATTATATGTTATTATATAGGGTTGCTATTTTTTTTTACATAGCCTAGGAAGGGGTGGGTTTTTTTTTTAGTTGATGTTAATTATTTTTAATGATGAGTGTTATATCTTTGTGTAGATAGATGTCTGTATATATTGAGATGTAGATATTTGGAATGTTTTTGGACGTCTGACTTTAATATTTTTCATAATATTGTTGTGTTATAAAATAAACACTTTTTTAAAATTAAACAATGCGTTCAGTTTCGCTTCCACTGAATATTTTAAGAAAATTCCGCTACTCAATGATTATTCCTAAGAACGATGTGACAATAGCAAATGTTATTTATTAAATATTTTAACGTTATTCAAAGTTGTGTGAGTAAACCCAGAAAAACGTGTAGATCCGTATCAAAAAATTAGTTAATGTAATTTAATTTTTAATTTAATTTTTTATACGTTTCTTAATATTTTCCATTCTTTCTAAGTCTGATAGGTACTTTTGTGTGTTTTCTGTGAGTCAAGCAGCAACAGAAGAGTTTTATTACAAGCTTTTATTTATCTTGCCGTGTTAGCGTGTAAGCGAAATCTTGCAAGCACAAATTGACCCTCATCCCAGTGTCCGATTGAGCCGAAATTTTAATTATAACTTCAGTTCTGTTTATATGTAATCAATATTGTTGTTATTCTAAAATGGCGGATTACAAATCTTTGTACAATCCATCTAATGTGGATATCAAATGATTGGCAGAACTCAACGCCGCACTTAACCTCGACACCAGAGCGAAGAAAATGGAAATATAAATTTAAGTAAATATTTCATCTCCTTGAGTGGTGATCGAACCCACAACCAGTCGATTTTAGAGTCACACCCCGTGCCTCTGCGCTACGACTGGCGCACTCAACTGGACTTTTTTAAGTATAGGTTTTTTATTAATATTTCATGTATCTATCTATACATAAAAAAACCCTATTCTCTGTAAGTACAAAAAACATTGCATTCGCAATGATCATCTACAAATAGAAATGTCCCAACTCTATAAAAATGGTGTTAAATTTTAATACAATAATAATTTACTTCAAAAGTTTTAGTTTCGAAAAATAAATGAGCAAATTGCGCAATAGTTGAAAATTACAAACGACATTGTTATTTTAATGATTATTTCTGATTTCTTAAGAATGCGTTTCTTTCTTTCTTTCTTTACCTGTTTTATTTTATTATTGCACTAAAATTAACTTTTAAATAGGAAAAATATCGGCACACGACAACGTTGTAAAATAACTAAATTCATTTTAAAAAGATATTATATTTTTAAATTGTTTAAGTGTTATAGGTTATTTTTTTGCCTATACCCAGCAAGCAGAGGACTTGCCGCTAATTTTTTTTCTACATCTTCATGCTGTAGCAGGGTCGGGAACCTAGTGTTAAGACACTTCTTTCTCCATTTTTCACCCAAATTAAAGACATTGCGTGATTAGCGCCGGAACTCGTTGTTGCACTTTTTTATTACCAGAATGAGGGATTGAAAAGAATTCATCACGACGGTGGCAACGGTTGCTTGTTTTATAGAAAATGTTTCTAGCTCGTGTCGATCCATACGACATAGGATCATTCCTGTACAATTGGGCACTCACTGCCCTTATATAGGATTGCCTTGATATAGTCAATTATTGATCTTCTATTGATACAAACTCGTCTATTACCAACAGTACAACTAGATGGCGTTACTAGCTTCATTTTGAATTTGAATTTATTATGAGGAATTATGTAGACGAAATTACTAAATCAAATTAATATATGTTTTTTTTCTTCCATTTCATAATAAATAGAATTATGCCCTAAAAATATACTATCCTATATATTTTCCAACAGTTAATGGGCACGGGTACCTAGTAGTATCTAACAGTAGCAATTAAGAAAAAAAATTGTTAACTGAACAAAGATGTCGGGTTCTGGTTTCCAAATCAATATTTTGAGGGGAAAATTAGGAATTGAAAATAACATTATATTGGTTACACATGCATGATACTCTGTATCTACTACATAAAGTACAGAAATAAATAAATTATTTAATAAAAGGTTTTTTATGAAATTATCACATATACATTTTTTATTTTTGCATTAAAAGCTTATTTTATATACACATACATATGATATTATATAATTTGATGGAGCTTTGTAAAATTTGTCATTAAAATAAAAGACAGATGGCGCTATTAGTAGTGTTCTAACTTCAAATGTACATACAATGATTTTAGATTAGAGTAAGATAAAGGAAAAGCAAAATAAAGATTTTTTCTTAAACATAAATGGACAGTTCAGCCTGAGCGTATAAGCGTGCGACTGTAAACTGTGTGTAATTTTTAGTTTAAAATATTTTGATTTACTTTGAAAATAATTATTCTAAAGGAAAAAGTATTTTATTGTGTCGTATGCAGAGTACTCTACATACGATATTGTGCTCCTATCTGTAATAAGAGTAACTGGTAGTTACTAAAAAAATCCATTTAGGTCCTAAAATATCGACTTTTAACTTAGGAAAAAGAGATAAATAGAAAATTATCATTCTACCCATAACATACCTTGAAAACATCTAACAAAAGATTTATTAAATAACATAATAAATAATCTTTATACTCTACCATTATCTATATATTTAGCTCTCAAGCTTAAACACATTTGGCACGTAGCGTTAAAGCAATTTAAACTATCAACAATAAATGACAATAGCGCCTCGCCAGCAATAAAAATTACAAGAAATGCCTAGCTTAGGATATAATTATTATTTTATTATTCGTATAAAGGGGCTTCTTAGAAGTAAGAAGCATTGCTTTACAATACCAGTTGGAGAGACTTGATTTTGAATTCTATTTGTGTAAAAATTGGGTTGATTTTGCATTGTGTGGGTTTTAAGTAATATTTTTATGATAGTTTCTAATATTTTATGGTGGTCATCCCGTTAGTGAGTTCAATTGTTTTTGTGCCGCAAATGAACAACGGCATCGAAGCGTGTCTGACGCCTCTAACAAAAGGTATTGATGTAAAGACAGGTATACCTATATTACCCATAAGTATATCTATACTAAATGACAATAAATATACTTTATATTTATATACAATAACATTACTGTTTAGTAATAATAATAATTAAATAATAAAGCAGTATTTTATTTTATAATTAAATATTATTATATCTTTTGTAGCACAGATGTAAAGAGAGATATCAAATACAATTTAACAACTTAAAACTAAAGTTTTCAAGTTATAGGTATGTATGATTTTAACGATTTTACTCATTTCAAATGAATCTCGTGTAAGTTATCCGCCAGAGTCAGAGCCAAAGTCTTCGAAATATTGGGTTTCTGAAAAAATGTAAGGTACCTAATGCTCAGATATACACGATTCATCTGGTTAAAGAAATTTATTTAAATCATATCTTAAATAAAGTAAATACCTAAGTTCCTATACACCGATTTTTTTTTTAAATCAATTCAATTCAAATAGAGCACAAGATATATTACAACAAATTTAACATTTACCTACGTAGGTATATAATATATTTTACATGATTAACGTAAACCACAATGCCTGAAAAGTGGTGAAGTGTCTTTGGGAATGGAGTGTTTTAACACTAGATTACCTCTGCCTACCTTGCTATGTGCAGGATATAGTGTTGAGCTAAAAAAAATTAAAAACCCTTAAGAAAAGGTCCTTCGACGTTCCTACCGGGCTATAAGCGTAAGATTAAACCAAAATTTTAATTTATTTAAGATATTGCAGGTTGAGAGGCGAAACTCTACGCAGTGCTTTGTTTTATTAACAGAGAGAGGAAATGAAAATAATTCATGAAAATTCCCCCGTGTGAGAATCGATTCCACAACCGTCGTGGTTACATCCAGACGCTACCATGGTCTCTACATAATTAGTAATTCCTTTAGTTGGCTAAGTATTTTTGACTGTTTAATATAAGTTTTAAGACTGCAACTATTGTTAGGACAATATCTATAATTAACACAATATACCTCTAAGTACCTAGGATATAATGGCAGAAGGCAAAGAATAAATTAAAAGGAACTGTAATATTAATAAATGATAAATAATTTCATTATTTTAGAGGTAATGAAACTGTATGTTTCATTATTTTCATGCATTGTTCATTAATAACATAAGTTGGTCTTTAAAGGATTTTATTTATGTTAGAACTTTACGAGGTATCGCTTAGCGGTCGTAAATCGTGTAATGTTGGTCTATTCACTTCCATCATCCATTTGCTTTTTTTATACTATATATGAAAGTTTAAGTATATTTTTTAATGTTTTAAATATTTTTTTAAAACTCTTTTCGCTAGGTACTTAATTATTACTTTAAAATAATAAATATGTTATTTAATGAATCTATTTATTATAATTATCGTTTATACTTGTATAGTGTAATCTATCGATACTAATATAATAATGCTGAGAGCTACAGCTCTATATGCAATATATTGCATCACATAAATTGATTCGATGTAACCCACTGTACCTGCGGTTAGAGCTACCTCGGGTACTTAGAATGTGTCATGTGTTGATGTGTGAGTTATTTCAGTTCGACTATCCAAAGCCACGGGTAAGGTAGTATAATATTTTTTTAATGTGATAATATTACTATGTCATGACATGACATGGCATGTTAGCTACTTATTACAACATTTTTATAGATAAGTATGCTTCATACTAGAAGTATGTAAAATACTGTGCATTAATAAAAAAGTTTGTGGAACTATAGTGTAAGTAGTCCCTTAATTTTATCTTTATTATATGTTATTTAATAAAAAAAAATGTTTTATATAAAAAGAAATAAAACTTAAACATAAAGGTAAATTTAAGACCGAGTTCTATTACAGCGGTTATATCATGCATAAGAGAGCTTGTGATATGCTTCTAAACAGCTGTACGTTCCGCAGTACCGAGGGGTATTGGTGCGACGAGTAGGGGGCACCAACTGTATGAGGTAGGATAGAGACGCCGCTACTCCGCGAGGAGGGGCCCGAGATGTACTGGCGAGCTACCCATTGGTGGGGCCACGCCGCCCGCCGCCTCGACCGCGCCCCCCGCCGCGAGGCCCACACGGGCACCACGACACACCATCAGTCTACCGCCCGAGTCCGACGCGAAACAGTCTCTCGTCTGTGCTCATTCACCATTGTGCCATAGTAGCTAATGTTCTAACAGAACTCAGTGTTTATTTTATTTGTCAATATGTCGACACTAAGTCATCACCCGTACGCGTTCTCGATGCATCCCGGTATGCTCCCGGAGTACCCGAGCGCGCCGCAGCCGCTGCCTGCCTCCTCGCCGCAATCGGAGGGCCATATTAAAAGACCCATGAATGCTTTCATGGTCTGGTCGAGGCTCCAGCGTCGGCAAATCGCCAAGGATAACCCGAAGATGCATAATTCGGAAATATCTAAACGTCTCGGTGCCGAATGGAAGTTGTTGACTGAAATGCAGAAACGACCGTTTATCGATGAAGCCAAGAGGCTCCGTGCGTTGCACATGAAGGAACATCCCGACTATAAATATAGGCCGAGGAGGAAGCCCAAACCTCCCACACCAGGCTCAGCTCCCGGCGCCGGTGCCTTTCCGAGTTTCCCGCTGCCTTACTTCGCGGGTCCAGCACCCACTGTGGGACCATTAGATGCTCTACCATATCCAGGTGTGCCAGCATATTTCCCACATCAGTTAGATCACCTGCAGTTTTCAAAATTGATGGCTCCTGCCGCTGAAAAGCTGCCGACGGCGTCCTCAGCTGCTGCTGTGGTGTCTTCGTTCTACTCTTCGCTGTACACGCAACCGGCTCCGCCCAAACACTTCTCTTCACCGCTATTCCACCAGTACGGCGCGGCCCCATCATCGCCAGTGTCACCGGTCACGCCGACGCAGCACAGCCCGCACGACGACCAGCTCAGACGGCCGGTTTCCGTCATATATTGAAGACCAACGTGCCTTCCTTGAAGGATCCATCTTTTAGGGTATGGCAGTGATGTGTTAAAATAAAGACGATCAAATGAGGACATTATTTATTGTTTTTAGATTTACGCTTAGTTGAATATTGTAAATCCGGTGTGTTTCATATCAGTGCTTGTAAATATGTTGAGACGTAGGCCCGTTAGTGGGTGTCGTATTAAGTTTATTAGACTGTGATTTTTTGTTTTCGCGCATCTTCAGATATTTAAGTTGCGACTGTTTATATTGTGAAGTGAGATCGGTACCAAAAAGAGATTAATTCATGTACGTAGTAGGCACCAGTCACACTTTAGTAGCTGTAGTTCTCCATGTGAATTCTGGTTTTTGTTCTTCTATATTGTATTAGCGTAACGTGTTAAGTTTAATCATTTCTGATTTTCCGATGTTTGATCCTCGCTTTGCATCGGTTCGTGTAATTAATTTATTACCAGTGTAGATTTACTTGGGAGTATTTGTAAATTAGTCGATTTAATTGTAAGTGAATAGTGGCTATCAAATGTACATACTAGTTTGTAATTCTAAATCGATGTCAGTACCAACGATGTATTATATAATTTGATGAAAGAATTTGTTAACGCCATACGAGAATAAACAAAATTGTTTTTATTTTATAACTTTGTTTTCTTTTACTTTGTGTTGTTTTTACCCTGGATGAATTAATTTGTGTCGTAGCAAGAAGTTACGTAATTTATTACTATTTTTTATTGAGTAAAATTATAAAAAAGATCATAAAAAGAATTAAGGTCAACACACAGGACAGTTATACAAATTTACTTATAGGCTTACAAAAAATACTTACAGAAACTAAAATTTAATATACAACTAATGATTTTAATATTCAGTTACCTACATTGATTACTGAGATTTATCCAATGATTATTGAGATGATATCAGATAAATAAAGCCAAATCATTTCTCAAAAGTTTAAAATTTTATTTTATTATAAAACTAATTTAAATTACAAAATATTTAAAGAAATTACTATAGACATACAGCTATATCATTAATATGTTAATAACTTTTAAAAAAATACGGAAATTTAAACAACAACTCAACTCAACAACAACATATTTAACAACTTTATTTTTTTAATAAAATTTAAGTACAGCTTTGAGAAGTTTATTCGTGTCCGACGGCATTAGGTAGTTTTACTATTAAATGGTCGAGTACCAAGATTAAATTTAGTGTTTAACAGATTAACTGCCATTAATATAATACCATATAAAAATACAATGTAACTATCTATAATTATTTAAGTCACATTAAAATATATATTACAATTATTTAGTAAAAATACAAACTATATTTTAAAATATTGTTGTAAATAACTAGAAATATATGAGTGTTTTTTTAAAAAAAACCTTTTTTTTAGTCTATTCATTTTATTTTGTGGACAATAAGATTTAAAAAAAATAATAATTTGTCAGAAAGACGAATTAGAAGTGCTTTAGAAATTTTATAGCAGTTATAGCGGTGGTGACTTATGCTTAACATAATATAATATATATTTAAAGTACGTATATAATGTATATTTAAAGTACGTATATAATTGGAGACTTGGAGAACTAAAAAAAATAAAACATTTGTTAAAGTTCTGTTAGCTTTAGGTACATAATTTTGTTTAGAAAATATGGTTTTAGACCAAAAGATCTTTAATCAGCGACAATTTACTTAAGAATCAATATTGTCAAAGCATAAATTTTATTTGGAAAATGAATGAAGACAACATAATGAAATGGTTAAAATTAAGCGTTTGTTTTTTTGATAATATTTTACAAATATATTTTAAAATACATATGGGATAGTGACGTAATTGTAGTCTTTTTTTAAAAAAGAAGGTAAGTGTAGCTAAAGCCAGTCGTGGCGCAGGGACACAAGCGTATGACTGTAAAAGCGACCGGTTGCGCTTTTAGGTTGAAATCCCATTTGAGGAAATGATATATTCAACTTTTTACTTTCATTTCCTCGCCCTGGTAACGAGCTTAAGCGCGGCGTTAAGTTCCGACACTCAACATGCAATGCCTCCATATGGGTTTGTGGCATGGGGGTTTCCAGAATTGGGTAGAAAGTTGAAAACAGAAGGATCTTAATTAGAACGGAGTGTTTTAACAATAAGTTGTAACCTAGGTTATGTAGGTTTCAACTGCCTCCCCGCTATCAGTGTATGAGGAGAATTTATGTCTCCTGCAATATATATAAAAGTACAGTACATTACAGTACAGTTTATCATCGCTGCACCAAATAAATATTAATACAATCATTTTGTATAATATACACTATTGTATACTATTTAGTACGAACAACGTTTATAAGTCTAAGAAAAGATTACAATGGAAGAGCTCGACAGATGGCGCTACTGGCTTCTGCGAAAGGATTGTTGGAGAGCTTTATGCGACAATCGAAATATATTTTTCTAGCTGCTTCGAGATATGTATATAAATTTTCTTTAAAATTAAAGTTAGAGTATTTAGTTGCTTATAATTAAAATTATAAACAAAAAATATCGTCTTTACATAAATTTTACTATTACTGTATGAGTGATGAAGAAAGCATAAGTGTAACAACGCGGCGTAGAACAGTGAAATGTGGCATGTGGGTTCTTTGGGGAGTTAGGAGGATTTCCTGACATTTCTATGGTATTAGAGACAAACGCCATGTTTCATATCGTTCATGCAAATGAAGTTTCAGGCGATTAAATATTTAAAAAAATCGTTATAATTTAAGTGACTGATAGATACGCAACCGGAACTACGCGACGTAGAACGCTGAAGTTCGGCATGTAGAGCCCTTGGATAGTGTAGGAGAGTAGTTACTAAAAGAGGATTTTTCGAAATTCTTATGGAAACAGAGAACGGTATGTAAAGTTTTATAGTTCACGTTGAGGTAATAGAGGGTGGTTACAACTCTAAATATAAAATATTCTTTCGTTACTATTTAAGTAACTGACTGAAATATGGCAAGTGGGTTTCTTGATACTAATTTAATAATAACGATTTCTTAAAATTCCTTCGATTTTACGCTTCATAGTCCACGCAAAAGAACTTTTGCAAAATAAAACTCATCCATTTATTAATTTATTTATATAATATTTACAGTAACATTACGATCAAATGAAAAAGGATAAGGTATTGTCATTTTGCTCCTCGTTTATTAATAATGTAGGCATTGAATAGAACTCTCGGCCACCCCTTGGCTGATACGAACGAACGACGAACGACGAACGGTGACGAACTTGGTTTTCAATTTAATAATTATGACCAGATTCCGGGGATTTTTCGATTCAATTGTTTTAATCTATTCTATTTTAGTCTGTTGTTTTTGTTGAGCTTTTAGAGTGTCGGTCAGTGGCGTAGCTAGGGTATTTGCTGCCTGGTGCGGCTTAGGACTTGTTGCCCTTTAAAATGGTCAAAATAATTTCAAATTTCAAACCACAGTAGAGTAGATATATAATTTTTTATTGCTTCAAAACTATAACAACTATATATAAGTTATAATGGGGGTACAATGGTGTGTCAAGTGGCGACGAATGCGGCGTTGGAGATCGCCACCCAACACGCCACGAGGTGGAGGACGGAGCTACAAATAGCTACGTGGAATGTAAGAGGAGGGATGGAAGAAAAGATGAATGAATTATTAGATGCGATGGATGATAGAGATTTGGATGTCGTTTGTGTGACAGAGACCAAGCGAAAGGGCAATGACACGACCTATTGCCGGGCAGTCGGGTCGCTTTCTGGGCCGGCGTACCAGAGAGCGAGCGGGGCTGTCAAGGTGTAGGTGTTATTGTCCTCTCGATTGGTTAGTGCAGCAGTTGAATACAAGGCGATCAACCCGAAACTGCTTTGGGTTCGCTTCAAGCTGGGGTTAACAAGAGTATTCTTGTTAGTGGCGTATCCGCAGCTCCAGTGCATCAGCAGCGCGCCAGTATCCACAGCTCTATTAAGGGAACTCGAGGAGTTTTGGGAGAGTGTCAGGGATGTTCTAGGTAGCGTTAGAGGGAATTAAAAATTAATAATATTTGAATCGGAACTGCGCGAAGCGGTTACGAGGGAGGGGGTGGGAGTGGTCAGTATGGTGACAAGAAAATAAATGAGACTGGAAAGCTTATATTGGAAATTTGCAAGAAAAGGAATTTGTTTGTGGCAAACACGACGTTTGAACACAAATAAATTCACATGTATACATGGGAGCGAGCGGAAGGGAAAAGTACGATTGATTTATTCCTAGTGGATCAGCGTATTCGAAGCCAAGTTATAGACACGCGAGTGTTTAGTGGTTCTGAGCTGGGAACAGACCATTATCTAGTCGTTGCTAGAATAAGGGGTCTGTTTGCAGGTTGGCGCAACTACACAAGGTGTCCAAACTTGGAGTCGAATTATCGCATAAGAAACTAGAAGCTTCAAGATCCACCGATTAGAGAGGAATATCAAGAAAGAGTTTCCAAGAAGCTAGACAGCAGCGAATCTGGAAATGTAAGTATTGGAGTATGCTGGTAGAACCTTAGCGATTGCATGAAAGAAGCAGCAATAGAGGTATGTGGTAAAGGGAAAGAAGGAAGGCTTTACCAAAAACCGCGACGAATGGTGGGATAATGAAGTAGAAACTGCTATAAAAAGAAAAAAGAAAGCATGGCAGGATTATAAAGCCTCAGCTAAGGATAAAAGTATGAGAGAAATTAAAAAGAAACAGTATAAGCTACAAAATCACCAAACGAAAGTACTCATGAAGATGAAGCGTGAAAAGGCAGAGAATAAAAGAGACGAAAGGTTAACGAACAACTTCAGAGAAAACACGTAGCTTTTCTGACGAGAAGTTAGTGTTTCTCGAGGTTGCTTGCGAGGTTGCTTTCGAAGGACGATGAAATTTTCACGAAAGAACCACACATTTTGCAGCGATGGGCGGAATTTTACAAGGAGATGTATGAATGTGATGGAGTCCTCAGTCTCAAGTAACAGCGAAATGTTAAATGTTGATGTAGCTGATGGCGAAATCAGTATAAAAGAAGTTGAGAATGCAATACGAAGTCTGAAATGTGGTAAGGCAGCGAGAGCAGATGGAGTTATTGCCGAAATGATCGAATATGGTGGGCCACGCATTTTGGACTTGTTCTGGTTTTTGTGTAATTTATGCTGGAAATCAGGGGAGATCCCAGATGATTGGCCAGGTGCGTTCATCGTGCCTTTGTATAAAGGCACGATGAAAGACTGTGCAAACCGTAGGGCTATCGGTTTGATTAGCTTGGGTAGTAAAGTTTAAAAAAAAATAAAATTAAATTACGCTGTATCCCGCACACAGCAGGGTAGGCAGAGGGAACCTAGTGTTAAGACACTCCGTTCCCCACTTTCTGCCGAATTCTGGAGGCATTGCGTGTTGAGTGGCAGAACTCAACGTCGCGCTTAAACTCGACACCAGAGCGAAGAAATGGAAATATAAATTTAAGTAAATATTTCATCTCCTCGAGTGGGGATCGAACCCACAACCAGTCGGTTTTGCAGTCACACCTCGTGCCGCTGCGCCACGACCGGCCTCAAGTAGTAAAGTTTATGCTAAAATATTAGCGAGAAGAATGCAAGAGAGATCTGAAAGGCCGTTGTAGGAGGCCCAAGGAGTCTTTAGACCTGGAAGAGGGTGTATCGATCAGATCTTTTCCCTCCGCATGATCACGGAAAAATTTATAGCCGTTAACCAAAAAGTTTTCTGTGCTTTTGTAGACCTGGAAAAGGCGTTTGACAGAGTTGTAAGATCGAAATTATGGAAGATACTACCCCGGTACAATGTGAGCGGGACCCTTGCTGCAGACTGTAAAGTCTCTTTACAGAGATCACTCAGCCTGCGTGCGAGTAGGACCTGGCGTGTCGCCCTGGTTTGACATCCGATGGGGTGTTAAACAAGGTTGTGCCATGTCAGCTTGGTTCCGGAGGGCAGCACACGATCGCCGCCTTCCGCCCTAATGAGCCGCCTACTAACCTGGCTCCAGTAGTCGCGCGCAGGTTCCTCCCGCGCGCTACTCCGAGCAGGCCGTCGAGGGTGACCACACACCCTTGACTCCGCGACGTGCCTTGCAGGCTCCCGCCGCCGCGCTTCGCGGAAGACTATTGTCCCCGCGTCTCGCGGCCAGTGGCGGTCGAGGAGGAGCACCGTGAGATTTTAGTGGGTATTCGGACGGCCTACATCTGCCAGTCCGCAAGTCCCACATAACCCGCTCGAGTCCCCACTCGGGCCGGTATCCGTAACAGGATTTCCTCACGAAAAAAAAAATGTCAGCTTGGTTGTTCAATTTGTATTTGGATAGCCTGAGGTTAAGTTTAACCAAACAGCTGTTAGGCGAGCTCTGTCCTCTTTGAACATCCACAAGTCGAGCGGGCCAGATGGCATCTCTCCCTTAGTGCTCCGTTCCTGTGCTCCTGAGCTGACACCGGTGCTAACGCGTTTGTTTCGGCACTCTTACTCAGTCGGCGTTGTCCCAGACTCATGGAAGAGCGCTCTTATCCACCCGATCTCAAAGAAAGGCGATGGTTCCGATCCATCTAACTACAGGCCTATTGCTATCACCTCCCTGCTCTCAAAAGTCATGGAGAGCATTATCAATAGCCAGCTTTTGGTTTATCTAGAGGATCACCGATTGATTAGTGACCGACAATATGGCTTTCGCCATGGTCGCTCAACCGGTGATCTTCTAGTTTACCTTACCCATCGCTGGGCTGCGGCTATTGAAAGCAAGGGAGAGGGCCTGGCAGTTAGTTTGGACATGGCGAAGGCCTTTGATCGAGTGTGGCATGAGGCGCTCCTGGCTAAACTTCCATCCTATGGGCTTCCCGAGAATTTATGCAAGTGGATCGCCAGCTTTCTCACTGGGCGCAGCATCAAGGTCGCTGTCGACGGTTTTTGCTCTAATCATATACCCGTGAACGCTGGCGTTCCCCAAGACTGCGTGCTGTCCCCTACGCTGTTTCTTCTGCATATCAATGACATGTTAGAGGATTCTAGCATTCATTGCTATGCAGATGATAGCACGGTGAACGCTGTTTACTCCGGCCGAGCAAGTCTTTCTCGGGAAAACGCCGAACAGTGCCGAAATAAACTTGTGTCTTCCGTTGAGGCATCCCTCAACAATGTCTCCTCATGGGGTGAAAGGAACCTAGTTCACTAAGTTTGCGCGTTAACCACAAAAAAAAATCCCATTTATCGTCTCACCAGTCTTTCAGACCATTCCCCTTACAGCCGCGCCCAGTATCAGTAAATCGGGCCTCAATGTTTCGAGTGACTGCCAGTATCGCGATCATTTGGAAAGCAAGGCCAAGTTGGCCTCGAAGAGACTGGGGGTCATCAACAGAGCGAGACGGTACTTCACGCCAAAACACCGTTTGGCCGGCAGGCAGGCAGGTTCGGCCTCATATGGAGTACTGTTCTCATCTCTGGGCTGGTTCACCTCAGTATCAGCTTGAACCATTCGATCGCATACAACGTAGAGCCATTCGAATCATTGGGGACCCAATAATCTGTGAAAGGCTTGATACTTTGGCTTTGCGTAGAGACGTTTCCTCGCTGTGCGTTCTCTATCGCATTTATCATGGGGAGTGTTCTGAAGAACTGTTTGACCTATTACCTGCCGCCGAATTTTCTAACCGCACAGTACGATATAAGCTGCAATATCATCCACAGCACCTGGATACGTGGCAATCCACTACTGTGCGGTTTCGTAGGAACTTCCTTCCACGCACCACGGAACTGTGGAATGACCAACCCGCGGCAGTGTTTCCAGGTCGATATGACATGAGTACCTTCAAAAAGCGCGTCTATCTCCACCTTAAAGGCCGGCAACGCACCTGTAGCTCCTCTGGTGTTGCACGGGGCCGTGGACGGCGGTAATCACTTACCATCAGGTGACCCGAACGCTCGTTTGCCTTGTCCTTTTCCATAAAAAAAAAAAAGCTGTCTCCATGGAGTGAAACAAAGTAATATGGGAGTGAAAGTTGGCCTGAAGTGAAAGGTGACCTGAATGTGAATTGCCTGCTGTACGCAGATGATGCAGTGCTTATTGCATCATCAGAATGCGAGTTGCGGGCATTGGTCACCACTCTGAAAGAAGGGTGTGAAAATAATGGTCTAAGCCTCCATGCGAATAAGACAAAGGTTCTGAAATTCATCTCAAGGTCATTTTTGAAAGAAATGAAGAACGGACGCAAAATCAGTGTAAATGGTAAAATATTAGAATAGGTGAATGAAGTGGTATATTTGGGAAGATTGTTCAGTAGAGATGGAAAATACGGGATGGATGTGGAAAGGCGTATTGCTGCCGTTAACAGGGTTAATGGAGCCTTAGCTGCATTGGTGTGACGGCGAAACGTCAGCACACCTGCGCGTTTGGCCATACACAATGCAGTGTTGGTACCGACGCTGTTAAACGACAGCAAAACGTGGGTATTATAGAAGAAGAATGAAAGAAAGTTGAATGTCGTGGAGAATCTCTTCGTAGGATATGCGGAGTCAGCTTAGCCGATTGAATCCGTAATGAAGCGATACACAGAATGGCAGGTATTAGCGAGGATGTCACGGTGAGAATGAAGAAGAACACGCTCAGCTGGTTTGGGCACGTCGAACGAATGAGTGATGAAATAATGGCAAAAAAGATTTATGATGGACAAGTGAGTGGTAAGAGAGATAGAGGGAGACCTCGGTTGACCTTCGAAAACACAGTATCAAAGATACTGGAGGAAAGTCATATAAAAAGCATGAGGACTCCCCGGAGGGCATGTATGAAGAGGTTGATAACAGTGGAGAAGGCGAAAGAGGTATGTTGAGACAACGGTCTCGCTACGGCGTTTGGCGTTTCGTTCTCTCTGACTACCTCGCTAGGGATAAAGCGTGAAGCTAAGTTAAGTTATAACATTAGATTTTGGTAAAAAATATTGCAAAAATTTAAAACGGAGATTACGCGCTTTTTGACTAGCAAAGTCATTAATCACATTTTCAAAATCAATAGTAGTAGTAGTAGTTCATGTTCAATTGACATGATAGCGAGATTGTATTTTTCATTTTCATTCTCTTATTTTTCTTGTACATTCCTTGATTCTTGATTGAAAAAAAATTAGAAGAATTGATCGTAGACTTTGTTGCCCCTTTCCATTTGTTGCCCGGTGCGACCGCACCGCTCGCACCCCCCCAGCTACGCCACTGGTGTCGGTGTCAAATGTTTTAGGATTATTTCTTGTAAATTTTGAGTAATAAAAAATCTAAATAAGATAAAATTACGACATGACAGGGTTAACCTTTTGATTTTCCAATTTTTTTAGGGTTCCGCACCTCAAAAGAAAAAAAACAGACCAGTTTAGGATTACTTTGTTTTCCATGTATCGTTGTGAGTTCGTTTTTTATATATAAATTTTAAATACCTCTCGTTTCAATTAGTTTTTAAATAAATTTAAACTGCTTGACGCGATTAACTTAAGTATTTTTTTTTTAATTTTTAATTTGTTACCTTAATAATCATATTGTTTTAACTTTGTCTAATTATTCGTCTTTTATTTAAATTTTGACTATGTAATCTATATTACATGGCACTCTATTCATAAAATAATAATATTTTTCTACGTAGATTGACTTCTAAATTCATAGTAATGTAATAAAAAAATTAATAATTTATGTCATTATTCTTAGTTTAAATCGCAAAACTAATGGCCACAATCAAAAAAGGATTCTGGAATCGCTTGAATTAATCATTAGTTTACAGGTCATTGTTCAAAGGTCGGACTTCAAAGAAGGTTTTCTTCGAGTTAAGTGTGTTTGTCAGTAGCCTCTAAAAGTCGATATTAAGAATATTTTTTTATCCCCGTTATAGCAGAGAAATGAGAGGAAATGTAGTGTTAAGACATTCCATTACTGACTTTTCGTCCAATTTTTTCGACATTGCGTACCGGCAGAATTCAACGCTGCGTGCGTAGTCGTGTTGCAAGAACGGTGACATGAAAACCATTCACTCATCCGAGTGGGATTGGGAATCGAACGCAAAACCGTCGCGTTTGCACTCACATGATGTCGCTACAACGACCTCTGGTATTATTTATAACATATAAATAAACATACAAACATACATAAAGTAACAATAAAACAAAAACTACAATAGTACATTCGAGTACAAAAGTTGTTAATAGTTAATTATCAATATACACATATAAATACTATAAAATGTACGTATTTAAGCCCGTACACGTTTGTGTCTATATGAAAAGCTTCATTACGAACTATTCATTCATTCTATTATGTTATCATTTTATAATGCAACCTTGATAAAGATTAATTGTTGATTTAATTGCTGTGTGACGTCACTCGGTCACGAAAATTTTGTTTAAAAAGCAGCTTCACGCTTTTTCCCGCTTTTTCTCTTAGGCAGAGGGAAACCGTAGTGTCAAGATATATTCTGTTCCTTGCTTTCTGCCTAATTTTCATGACATTGTATGTTGTAATGAGCGTTCCACGCCGCACATTGTCTACTAAAACAAGAAAATAAAATAAATATAAACAAGAAAATAAAATAAAAATAAACATTCCCCGCGTGGATATCGAACCCGTAACCATCGTTAGCATTCAAACAGAATTTTTTTTTATTATTAGTAACCAGCATAAATTATTTTTTTAATGAGATTACTACCTATTCTTAATTACAATCTTGGGCTTTCGTCGGCTTCAATCTTACGCTTTGGACTATTATTGTATGATATTTATTGTTTATGTTTATTGAAAATTGAAGACGCTTTGATCTTTATCTTATTTACGAGGACTCTTTGTTCAAAACAATCGACGTTTCAGAATTTAAATCTAAATCTAATCAGAATTCATAATTATAAAATTTATTCATTATCAGCTTCCTTAAGATAAGACAGAAGGAACCTAGTCTAAAGCACTTTGTCTTCCATTTTCCGCCATTTTTTTCCATGTTCGTGACATTGTATGTCGAAAGCAACAATCATCGTCGCGTTTTAAGAACAGATTAGATCAAGGAAATGAAAATAAATTATTCTGCCATATGACAATCGAACCAACAACTACCACGTTTAAAGCCAGATCCTGTGCCGCTGCACCACCACGGCTTCAATATAAGATTTACAACTTGAACAATTTAGTTCAATCAATACTTCAATATAAAAGATCACCAACCAAAGGCCAGAGTAAATTTTTTCTAACATTACGTCTTCTGCTATCAAATGATAAATGATATATCCATATACGGCTGTTGCGTTGTCAAGATTAATTAAAGGTGTTTTGCCTTAATAGATAGTTAGGCAAGAACGGGTAGCTTTGTATATTTACTATTGCACAGTCATTATCTTTTATATTATATCTTTTTATATTTCCTTAATATTGTATGTATCTAAAGTTGTGTTTTATTACAAAATTGTTAATAGAAATTTGTAACATTTTATAACGATATGTGAGATTTTGATAGATTTTTAGGCTTCATGTTGAATCTCTCATAGCTATAGTAGAATAGGCAGAGGGAGTCTAGTAGTAAGACATTCCATTCCCACCTCCGCACACTGCTCAATTTTTAAGACATTGTACGATGAGTGGCGAAATTAAACACCGCGCATAGTATTGATACCACAGCGAAACTATGAACATACCTATATCATTCTTGTGTTGAGTTGAGAACTCAACGCCGCACATTTTTTACAAATTGAGCGAGGAATTGAAAATATTTTTTTTATAATTATTCCTCCGAGTGGGTATCGGATCCATAACCGTTGCGGTTTGTAGTTCAACGCCGTTTCACTGTGCCATGACAGCCGAAATAAGGGTAAAAGGTAGATGGTGTTGGTGTCAACAATAAGAAAAGATAAATAAATAAATATATCACACGCTGTATCCCGCACACAGCAGGGTAGACAGAGGGAACGTAGTGTTAAGACACTTCGTTTCCCACTTTCCGCCGAATTCTGAAGGCATTGCGTGTTGAGTGGCGGAACTCGACGATTTGCATCGACACCAGACCGAATAAATGGAAATATAAATTTAAATAAATATTTCATCTCCTCGAATGGGGATCGAACCTACAACCAGTCAATTTTACAGTCACACTTAGTGCCTCACGCCTCAACGCAAATATTAGCAAAGGTATACAGAGAAAGGGAACCTAGTGTTTTATTTTCACTATACGTTACACCAGGTTCCCTCTGCCCTGCTTGGTGGAATAACACGTGAAGCTGTTTTTCTTTCTTATACCTTTAGAAAATGAAAAAATATGCCTTATTTATTAAATTGGGTCGCAAATAATTCAATATCCAAGGAACAACTCCCTACATATTATGTACATACGTGTATTAAAAAGAAATATACAAATAACAAATAAAATATACATTATTTTGTATTTTTCTTGTATTCAAACCCTTATTTCGAGTAAAATTGTGCTTTGAATTTAATACCGTTGATTTTGTATTATGATTCGTTTGTACGATGTTTGAGTGATTTTCTATGTTCAATGAGAATGTGAGGTCTTGAAGAAGGGGAGACCATATGGTAAATCACGAAAGGTCTTAGATCCGGATAGATTTTCTTTTTTTCCAGCTTCACTTTTTTTTCAGATAGCAGTATAGTTAGAGCGAGTAGAGACAAGACACTCCATTTTCTTAAATGCGAAATACAATGTCGAATTGCAAGGAATTATATATTTTCAAGGAAATTAAAATAATTCGTTCCCCAGAGTGGGGGGACACGCTTGAGTCCCAGCACCACGACCGACCTCATATAACTATACTACTCTGATGTCAATATCCTATTGAACCCTTTTAAGGTACCCTACAAAATAAGTTAAGTTAGTATACTTGTATATACTATATCAATACTTCTATTCTATAGTAGAAGTTTACCTATAGTAGTAGTCTTTCAAAGAAACAATGACATGAACTTTGCATTAAGGGGAAAGGTCACTTCCAATCATGCTACGGGCACGAATAAAGTTAGAAACAATAAGTCAAAGATTGTATAATATTACATATTATAAATGACTTATTATTTATATAATTTCTCAACTTTGGCTATGACTTTTGGGGTCGTGTACCTATTATAATAATGTACTGTCATTTTCAATAAGAAAAGTTCGAGTAGTTTCATTATTATTATTATTTATAATAATTATGTTAGATTATGACTAAATTAAAATTAAATTTAAATTGAGGCCGGTCGTGGCGCAGCGGCACGAGGTGTGACTGCAAAACCGACCGGTTGTGGGTTCGATCCCCACTCGAGGAGATGAAATATTTACCTAAATTTATATTTCCATTTCTTCGCTCTGGTGTCGAGGTTAAGCGCGGCGTTGAGTTCTGCCACTCAACACGCAATGCCTCCAGAATTCGGCAGAAAGTGGGGAACGGAGTGTCTTAACACAAGGTTCCCTCTGCCTACCCTGCTGTGTGCGGGATACAGCGTGAAGCTAATTTAATTTTTTTTTTTAATTATGACTAAAGAACCAGCTTCACGCTGTATCCCGCACACTGCAGGGTAGGCAGAGGGAACCCAGTGTTAAGACACTCCGTTTCCCACTTTCTGCTGAATTCTGGAGGCATTGCGTGTTGAGTGGCAGAACTCAACGCCGCGCTTAACCTCGACACCAGAGCGAAGATGGAAATATAAATTTAAGTAAATATTTCATCTCCTCGAGTGGGGATCGAACCCACAACCAGTTGTAAACCGACTCACACCTCGTGCCGCTGCGCCACCATTGGCCTCAATTTTGGTTTAATTTTTTTTATGACTAAAGAATGAAGATATAAATCGTTTATTCTTCTGTTTTTTTAAACGGCTGTCGTGGCTCAGCGAGTGTCTGTTTTAGTGTCCAGTTGGGGAAAGGAATAATTAAATATTTTCATTTACTCTGCTAACGATCCCCCATATCTACTCTACTATATGCGGAATACAGCGTGAAGCTAAACCAAGAATTAATACAAAAAAATCTTGTAAATAATATCGCGTGACTGCCACGCGTACGACGGGATCGTCATACCAAGAAAATTATGCCATTAAGCTTTAGTTCCCTCAATTTAAGCTTATTTTATAGTATAATCTATATAGTGACCTAATTATTTTATTAAAAGCCTTGCTAGTAGTTTTGTATAATTATTTTTATTTTTAGCTTCACGCTGTATCCCGCACATAACAGTGTAGGCAAAGGGGATCTAGTGTTAAGACACTCCCTTTAATCCCCTTTCGACGATTTTTTTAATACATTGCGTTTTAATTGGCAGACTTCAACGCTGCCCTTTGTCAACCAATTCAGGAATATTAAAATAGTTTAAATATAATATCATTCCTCCTACTAAGGATCGAACCTACAACCGTCGCGTTTACGTCAGTCGCTGTACCAATGCGGCATGATGGCTTTGTTTCTTTTTAAATTATTTATTTCTGTATTTTCTAGGACTTTCCTTCACATTAGATTTTATAAAAATGTTTAATTATTTACTTATATTTACAAAAAAGTTCAATTTAAATACATTATGTATATATAAACTATATAATCTACAGACATCCGTACCATCAGACAAGCGTATAATATTTATTAATAGATTTTAATATAAATAATACATTAACACTATTACACATTATTACAAATGATTGTCCTTTATTAATAATCCACACATTCATTTTGTATAAAGTTAATAAAAACCAATTCTTTTGCATAACAATGCCCTACAGTTCCGCTAATAGTACCGCCATATATAACACTAACAATATATAAGTCTGTCTGTCACAAAAACCACGTGTGTAGCCGCGAAATAAACGTCACCAACCAACATATCTCCTAATTTATCTTTTCTACAATCATTTTTACAGCGTTCGCAACCCCCAGTGATTAATGATGGATGGATTCCTGAATAATTACCAAGATTTTTAATATTCAAGTGACTTTGCGTTGAGATTTCGTTTGCAGCTTTAAAGTTCGGTTATAAGGTCTAAATTCTAATATACAACCAAGATGACCCTTGATGTGGTTTTCAAAGGAGAAACACCGTAACCGACGCTAGGATTTTTATTAAAATTTTTATGTTCATAGCACAGGAATAGAATTGATTTTGACTGGTTCCTAATAAGAATATACAACAAAAGCAAGAATCATTGAAGGCAAATCTCCACTCGAGTTTTAAGGGCAGAGTGTTCGTTATTAATTTGTTATAATTGTCCCCCCTGTCTCATATTTGTACGCATGTGGCATTTTTATTGCGAATTATTCATAATCATTAATTTTGTTTTTCTTTTCAACACACTAAAAGCTAATGTGTTTCGAGTGGATGTATTATTTTCATTTGTACTTAGAAATATGTGTGTTGAAATTTTTTTTTATGTTCGACTCAAGTGATTTCTTTGTGAATTATGTATCGGTTACAATGGTTACAACCGCAAAGTTTTTTAGGCAGATCGTTTTATTTGATTTTTTTTCTTTGTTACGTCGATTTGGTTATAGCGCTTGTATTGGTGAATTGTTGTATTATTGTTCAAGGATGTAATGTATTATTCATTAGTCGTATAATAATTAATAATAGCACTTTCGAAACTACCCCAAAATATCGCTAGTTAATATCAGAAATTAACATCCAAAATTTTCACCGCCTCCGTCATAAAAATATATATTTTTTATAGGGAACAGAGTGTCTGAACACTAGGTTTTCTCTGTCTAACCAGCTGTGTAAGGGATACAGTATGACGCCAAAAAGAAATTATAGCTTCACGCTGTATCTCACATATAGAGAGAGGACCTAGCGTTAAGACACTATTTTCCCTACACCATTCAATTTCAAGACATTGCATGAAGAGTGACGGAACTCAACGCCTTACATTGTGTTGTTAACACAGCTACAAAAAGAAAACAATTAATTCTTCTTAATAGTAATCGAGCCCATAACTATCACGTTTACGACCAAGCACTGTGCCGTAAAGACACGACTTAATTATTATCCTCAAAAAGTATTTTCTTATAAATAAAATTAAAAGATATAAAAATAATTAAGAACAGACCACACTGTAAAATATAATATATAGCTCTTAGCTATTCTCATGCCATTCTAAAACTACAAAACCAATAAAAATATGGCTCGTGCGTATTGAACCCGCGACCGCCGCCACAAAGGACAGTGTCAGTCATTCATACAAAAAAAAATAAAAATTAAAAAAGCACGTCATACATTAACAAATATACATTCAAAGGCATAATCGGTAATTTTATTGCAAGTTTCACACATCAAGAACCCTCTGTTTGAGGACAGATTCATTTGCATAGCCATTATGGTGTACCCTCCGTTGTATGGTTGGTACTGTTTGCATGTCAATTTCGGTTTGTAGGGATTTAATAAATTTTCGAATGAGTATCATTTATAAAATTGCCGTTGCTAATGCTCTTTTATGTGGTTTTTATTGGGATAAATGTTTTGGGATGTGGATTCGATTCTTGGTTTAAGTTGTTTTGTTATTTAATGAGCTTTAATGTGTTGATTCATCCTGATAGTCAATTTTTTTTTAATTTACATAGAAATCGTTAACGAGGAAAAATAAAAAAAGCCAATAAAAATCATGAAAACATCAACAAAATGTTAGTAATGTCAGTCAAATCAATCTCATAATACCTTGTAGAATGAAAAAGCAAAACACGCGCATAAATATCACGAACACAAACCATCAATAGGTATAAACAATTTAATCGATTACCATTAGCGTCGCTAACGGTGTGCTTTCTTCCGTGCAGTTTGTCCCCAAGAGCAACGAGTGCCACTAAATATTATAACGAGACTCGAAGATCAGGGATTGTCAAAGTTTTATAGATTAAATATGCTTTTAATAATTCTTTTTTTGGTGGTTTTGGTGGATGATCATAAAAGAAGATATTATAACTATACTAATAAGTTTCCTTTACCTTCCCCTGTTATATTGCTAATTATATCGTAATTACACGCAGTAATGTATAAGAAAAGAGTAGAAAGTAGTAGAGTAGTAAAAGTAGAGTAGTAGTAGAGTAGTAAAAGAGTATTTATAATGCTTTTGCATCTCTCGTATCGTATCTCTCTCTAACGTCGTTGTTGCACCAAATGATGATACTACAAAAATCAGCCAAGAGCAAGTCAGAGTCCATTTCACCAGTACCAACCGCTATATTATTCGAGGTTATATCTATAAGTTATAAGCACATTTTGCAAGCACACGGCATGTTCTTTCAATTTTTAGGGTTCCGCATATTTTTATGAAAAAAGTTTTCCACTTTGTTGGACCACTTTGTTGTCCATCTGTCTGTTTGTCTGCCTGTTTGTCAAGAGCCTTTATCTCAGGAACGCTTAGATATATCGAGTTGAAATTCAAACTATATACTCAGATCTACGATCCCTTAATTTCCTAAAGAAATCAGAAGAAGAAAAAAAATAAAATGGTCGTTTATATCGCCAAAAAAGTGTATTTCGACATCAAAATTAATAGGGTACTTCCTGACTCAGAATCATGAATTATGAAATTTGGCTGATAGCAAGTTGTACTAGCTTAGGAAAAAACTATACATAGCCTTAAAAGGGGGAAACATTTGATATCCAAACCGCTAGTTCGAGTACATCACTCGAATTTAATTAAATGGAAGAAGGGCTTGGTATGACACGGATTCCCATTTCAGAAAAAGCTTAAGACTCCAGTTTTTGTACGGAACCCTCAGTGGGCGAGCTTGACTCGCGCTTGTCCGGTCTTCTTTTTCATGCCATAGTGTAGATGTATTTTTTGAAACTCTACAAAATGCAACTTCATTAAATCATTTTAAAGAGGTTCATAAAATACCTACCTTCCAAATTTCAATTAAGTACCTATAATCTTCGAGTAAAATGACCGTGACATACGGACGGTCGGTCAAACAGACCGATATGACGAAATTTTAAGAGTTCCCTTTTTTGCTATTTGGCTACAGAACCCTAAAAATGCTATCATGAAGTCATTATACGTGAGCTATAAAAGGGACAAAATCTTCTGAACAACCACTTACTTTCCTCCTGATTGGAAATGTTGTATGTAGGATGGCAACTCAATACTTTAGCATTTTATTCAGAACATTATCAAAAACAACATTTACATCATTAATTTGCACATGGTAGGGTGGCAACTTCGTTCCCCACTTTCCACCGAATTCTGAAAGCATTGCATGATGTGTGGCAGAACTTAACGTCGTGTTCAGTCTCGTTACCAGTGTTGTTACTTGAAAATATTAAATAATGAATTTCCCCGGAAAATGGAATTAGAACCCACAGCCCGTCGTGTTTGCAGTTGCCCGCCCTTGCGCAAAACATTAGGACCCATGTATTTAAATTTGCCCAAATAGATTCATTTCATAGAGAACTTAGTATTAATGTTAAGTTACTTCAATCACAAATTACCGCCCAATTTTCGAGACATTGCGTATTGTACGGCGGAACTAAAAATATTTCTTTACCACGAGTGGGAATCGAACCGTTGCTTTCATATTCAGATGCTCCACCACGACGGCCTCGAGTCTTTGTGCTATTTGTATATAATAGTAAACATAATTTAAAAGGTATTCGTTGTCGCGGAATAATATAAATCTGAAGTGATAAAAGTAGGTCACATGTTGTTATGGCACACCGGCTACAAGTATGTGGATATAAGAAGATATGTGTTATTTGAAAATATAAAAAATATGACTATTATTAAAATAATCTAATGCTACACACCATTTCCACTCGAAGATAATAATAGGGACTGCGCATGGCACATGGCGGAACTAAACACCGCGATTTTTATTACCACAGTGGGACAATAAAATTACTTTATGTAAATATTCTGAATTTGGCTAGACAAAGCAGATAGAGATTTAACAATGACCATTTTTTCATATTTAGTGTCAAAACACTTCAATCAAACTTTGTGATATTGCATGTTAGTTGGCGGAACTTAAACAAGACATCTACGATAAGCTCTAAAAGTGTTGCTGAAGAAGCTATGACTACGTTGCATACCAGCCTGGAAATTATCTCGGAAGAAAATATTTGCTAAGCCTGTTCCTGGAGTAATACTCCATGGATGCTCTGAAGAAGCAATAGTCCTGCATCAGGACAGGAAATGTGCAGCACTGTGGATGCTGAAAATCGTGTAAAGTGGAGTAGAGCTAGTCGGAAGGCAGATTCTTTCAACAAAAACGGGAAATACCCGAGACGAAGAGCTTATTTAAATTTTTCTCCGCTCTACAGGAAGTGTTAGGATAAAAAAAAAACAAATAATATAATATGACCTCCATATTAATATATAAGAAACTACGGTACATTGTAACATCGCTTGTTCAATATAGATACGTATTATATGTAACTGGTTTGAAGAGCTGTAAAAAATAACTGGCAAACAATAATTTTTATTATACTTATCTAATAAGAAACAAATGGCCACTCGAAATCTTTTCAATCTAAAGTACACTTTTTTCATCTTTTGTTAATCCCATCTATTCTTATTTATTAAATTCTTTTGTATTTATTATTATATTAAAATGATAGCCATTATATGGAGGTACGTTGGGAATTGGGATGTATAGTGAGTTAGTAGTGCGCGAAAACTGACGGAGCTTTCCGGTCTTCAAGTGGCTACTGTGTTTAAACGAACTGTAGAATATAATAAAGAAATAAATACTTATTTCTAAGAGATTAGGTTTAAATTTGATTAAAAATAGCGGCTAGGATAAGTTTATAAGTATTTTTTAAGTTGCCGCATCCGTTTTGTAAGTGATACCTTCAATTTGGTTTAAAGGGGAAGGTAGTTTTTGACTGTGATCTCTTCAGAATGTTATATTATGTGGTTGTAATGTATAGTTGTTGTTATAGGATAAGTTAGTAATATTTGGAGGAAGTAATTTTGATTTTTTGAATTATATATTGTATGATATGATTATATATTATATTGTATGTTGCGGTTTCACGTTCGATTTCCAGTTGAAGGAATGATTAATTATCATTTTCTCGCTCTGGTAAGAAGAAAAAGCGCGGTGTTGGTTTACGCAGCTTTGCGAACGGAAAGTCTTCACTCCGTAGGTTCCCTTTGAAAGGTTTACCCTAGGTTTACTATGTCTACCCTACTTTAAGCGAGATTTGCGTACACATGATAAACGAAGTTCGTATTTGTGAATTGTCAGAAAAGCTAAAGAAATCAGTTTTATTTTAAAATTAAAATGTAATACTTTGTTGAACTAACTATATGAAAACGTGTCAAGAAGTATAAATCAATCAAAAATTTAATAGAAATCTAAATAAGTAAACAAGACTCATCACAGTTTCCATCACATTAAGTTCTCAACAATTTCACAGCGATCCTAATCGAGGGCTATGGGCTATGCATAGCGGATCATCCCCCGGGACTGGACGCGTGACTTGCCAGTTTAACCCTTAAGTTTCTACACTCGGTAGTTCTCATATAAAGGGGAGAAATTACTTGAGTATTCTATTTTTAAACGTATATTTTGATTTTTTTCTTAAATGAATGAGAAGGAGAAAGTAGTGTCAGGATACTTTGTTATTCCGTGCTTAGAGACAGGCAATGTTAATAAAATACATTATAAGATAATTGAATAAAGGACACAACAAGTTAGCGGGGATTTCAGATGGAAATATAAAAAAATATAGATATTATACTATAACTAACATAATTTATAACACTCGATTCGTTTAATTTCAATAAGAAATCGCCATAATCATTAGAAAGTTGAGTTTTCCATTGATATAATACTAAGATCCGCCACATGCTGTGTACGACGGGTGGAGCTGAGCGAAGCTATGTTGTGCAAAATTTAGCAAAATTTTTGGGAAATTTTCTGTTTTGTGCGTACGCGCTGGGTTTCAGTAAAAGTTCAATCTGTGCGCGTGAACTTCAAAACGTTTCACAGCTTATCTCTATGGGACACATTTTGATCATATAGTCAAAAACTACAATTACAATTTTCACCAAACTACTTCGCTAGGATCACCGTGTCGTCCACAACGTTCCTGCAAAAATTTCAGAACTGTCGGTTTAACGGTCTAGGAGGAGTAGCATTACCACGAAATACACTTTTGACCAGTAAGAGCTTCGCTTCGCTCAGCAATAAGTTTGCTTAACTTTTGTTATAACTTTTGTTAAACAATGACAGTTAGAGGCACAGAGTGTGACTGTAAAATCGACTGGTTGTGGGTTTGATCCCCACTCGAGGAAGTGAAATATTTATTTACATTTATATTTTCATTTCTTCGCTCTGGTGTCGAGGCAGAGGAGGCGTTGAGTTCAGCCACTCAACACGCAATGTCTCCAGAACTTTGCAGAAAGTGGAGAACGGAGTATTTTAACACTAGGTTCCCTCTGCTTACCCTGTTGTGTGCGGGATACAGCGTGAAGCTGAAAAAAAAAACTTTTGTTATCTATTTCAAAACTGACTTCCAGTCGATGTGGACAGACCTTTACCCCAAAAAGGGTCCAAGATTGATTGTCTAAAGAGTCATTTTGAATATGTTGAGACTTGAGAGCTATTCATGGAGATTACGTATTGCAAATTTAATAAGAGTCTTTACTTGGAAATTTTATTATAGGATATTTTATGGCTGGTTTTAGGCAAATATCATTGAGGATCTTAAATTTTAAAAGCATTCATTCCCCACTTTTCGCCGAATTCTGGAGACATTGCCTGTTGAGTAGCGGAACTCAACGCCACCAGAACAAGAAAATGAAAATATTAGACATTCCACTTCCTCGAGTGGGAATCGAACTCACAACATGTCGTGGTTGCTGTTGTACATTTGTGTATTGTACGCTTGCTCCTGAACCTCACTGGCCTCAAAAGCATTTTGCGGCCTCATAATTGATATATTCTACAAATATTAGTTGATTTTTGTCACAGAAAAATAAGTTACATAATTCTAGTAACGACACTAACATTGTTACGCTTCCGCTAACTGTTTAGGCAATTTTGTAAATTATATGCAAATCAATGTATAATGGCAGAAGCTACACAAAACACGATTATTGCTCTAGTCTAAAAGTAAATGAATAAAAAAATAGAACAAAGATTTTCAGTTATTATTCATAATTTTTTTATATCTGGTGAGGCCAGTCATGGTGCAGGGGCTTGTGCTATGGCTGTAAGCGCTACAAGCTACGGGCTCGATTGTCACTTGAGGAAATGCCATATTTAATATTTTTATTTCCTTGCCCTGGCAACGAGCTAAAGCGCGGTGTTGATTTCCGCCACTCAACACGGAATGTCTTCAGAATTCGGTGGAAAGTGGAGAACGGAAGTGTCTTAATGGGATTGTCTTAGCACTAGGTTCCCAGGTTCCTTCTATTTACCCTTGTGTGTGCAGGATACAACTAAAGCGTAGTAAGCGTAAGTCTAAAAAAAATATTTGTTAGCAAATATTTTTAAAATTCCTAATAATAAGACATATCGCAGCGTTAAGCTCAACCACTCCATCTGCTAGGTCTCGAATATTGGGAAGTGGGATACGAGTATTTTACAATGAAGTTTCCTCTGCCTATCCTGCTATAGGTGTGCATGATACAAAGTAAAGCTAAAGAAATATAATTCCTTTTTTATTAACATTTAAAATGGCAACAGATAGTAGGGAATGACGCCACTTTTATACAGTTGAACTATATTTTCGACTATACAATAATAGCGTCAATACTAAATTAAACTGAACTTAAATGAAGTGTAGATTCATATATCATCAAGAGTCAGTCAAAGTCAATGGGGTACGTTGGACCTATTTATTACAGTTCTTAATATCTGCGGGCGAAAATTGCGATTTCTCGTGTATTCATCAAGATTCCGCTTTCCTAAAATAACGTTGAGTGGATTTGCGTTGAGTTTCGACACTCATAAGAGAAAGAGAAGAACGAATAGTCTTACATTAAATCTTCTCTACCTACCATGCTGCTCATATAATCTAAAGATGAAATAAAAAAGAAACACTAAAAAATGAAACCCACCTCTGATATATTAAGAGCTTGACTGGCAAACGCTAACATTGTACAATAAGTTCTTTCACAAATTTCCTACGCTCTTCAAAATAATGTGGAAAACAAGGCAATCTGTCGGTGTCCGAGTTTATGTAACCACATACATCAATAATAACCATTTCTTTGACACTAATTGTTTAAAATTACTTCGAAGATATAAGAAATACAGTAATTTTGACTTTAGTACAGTGTAATAAGGGTTAAGGAGGTAATGTAAGCAAAATTGTTTGAAATTTTCTCGTTTTTCATACAAAATTAGTTCGATTGACGTGTGTCTTGTGGAACCGCTTCTTGACATCCGCGTTTAAAAGAACGTATTGTATGTTTTAGAGTCGTGTGTGGTTTATCTTCAAAGAGAATAAAGCTTACAATGGAATGGTCAACGTTTGTATTTTTTAACCCAAATTTGAATATTGTCATTGCGACAATATAGAATAGCATAGAATTTGGAAATTTTATTATATTTTTTTAGCTTCAACGCAACAGCGTGTAAGTAACAGCTCACATATAGCAGAACAGGCAGGAATCTAGTGCTGAGACACTCCATTTCCCACACACCATCCAATTTTCCACATATTTCATGTTTAATGACGGAAATCAAAGCCCTTTTGCTTAGTAAACAGAGCGTTGCTCGATATTCCGTTCCCCACTTTCCGTCGAATTTTCGAGGCATTGAGTGAGGAAATTCAACGCTTTTGTCGTGGTGCCAGAACAAAGAAATGTAAATATTAATAAATATTTCATTATTAATAAATACTTCATTCCGTCGAGTGGGGATCGAGCCCACAACCGTCGCGTTACTGTCACATCCTTGCGCCCCTGCGCCACGACGGCCTCATTACATGCTTAATAAATAAACGAAGTCGCGAACAAAATGCAAAGTAGTTTAACTATAACAAATTGCCCTGTCCCGCGTACAATAAACTACACGGGCAGACAATGGTCCAGGTTAAAATAAAACAAGAAACCCTTATCAGATCCAAGACGAGAGTCATTACGGAGATATTCGTCAAACAATAATAACTATCATTTACTTGTCACATACGGACGAATATCATTGATATAACCGTTCACAGAGCTTATTATGACAAAGTTGTATGTATATTCATTTTTAGTTGGGATGGAACGTTGTCAGTATAAGCGAAGTGTCACTTAGGATATTTTACGTTGGACGGTTCATAATCTTGATTTTGATAAGAAAACGTCTCGCAGGAGAGTCATAAAGAGTGCTCCATTGTGCTTCTGTCAATCATTGATCAATGAAAACGGCGGGCTGGAGCGGTATCTCCATAAGATATGTATGATATATTTTTTAAGATTCACGTCGTCGTTATACATATATCTGGATAGGCAGGGAACCCTGTGTTTAGAAATGTCTTAATACTAGGTTTCTCATTTTTCGATTAATTTTCGAGACATTGTGTGTTCAGTGACAAAACACAACGCCGTATTTTGTCTTTATCAGAGCCGGGAACCGTAAGTAATTTAATTCCGTGAGTGGCATCAAACCTACAAATATGCGTGTACTGTCAAATACTAACCATTGCGCCACAGTAGCCTCAAAAATATATAAATTTCTCCATTTCACACAAAAGAATCGATAAAAGATTACAAGATTGTCGTAGAGAAATATTAAACTAATGTAATATCATTGATCCGAACAATAGTTCCGAAGATTCCAAATCAAATAGGCAAGCGAATAAGCTGACCCTCAATAGAATCAAACCCGCGCCCTCGTCCTCTATTGTTGTCGGCACCAGACTATCTCTAGTTTAAATAAAAACTTTTCATCTGCTCCAATATAGTTCAATGAAACAGAATTTTCAATATGTTATTAAATGGTGCCTTCGTCTAAGATTTTTTTAGCTTCATTCTGCATCCTGAACATAGCTGTGGGCAGAGGGAACCTGGGAACCTGGTACATATAACTAATAAACAGCTGTTCAATTGGAATGAAGCTTACTATAGAACAATTTGTGTTTTGTACTTTCTCTTAAGCCGTAGACACAAAAATGAACCTACATCTCTTGTGTAGCTACAGAAAGACAATCTGCTATCCGCGTTACTATAAGCTATATACCTATCTATCACTATATACCTAATATTCATAACAATCAAAATAACACAATCGGCACACACGTAATTTCGGCAAATAAAGGATTTTATCTTCCAGGTTTAAAGGCAACATTCCTATCTTTCGATAATGGCTATAGTTAATATTACGTGCAAACAAACAGTTAAATACTTTTACGAGAGATCGCTCGTAAAAATTGATTGAAGTCCCGTTTAATAACTCCGCCACAATACGATGAGTTATGGACGTCTAAGCATGTGATAGTTGTATTTTATGGCGTTTTCCTAGCAAAAGGTATGATTGAATCCTTTTAAGATATCTCTAGACACCCTTACAGCTCAGTGGTGAGAAAGTTTAGGTTATAATTATTACACAAGAATTGGTTAGATTCGGTTTGTATCTAAAAAATTAAATATTTACTAACTTTTTTAGTTAAGATATCTCAATTTTGTTACAATTTAAGGTATTCATGGTGTAAGTGTTGTCCAGATATTTGTAATCTTCCAAACAAAAAACATTCTTATTCTACAAAATAGGTACTGTTAGGTTAGGTTAGGACATATACAGAAATAAGTAATTCGAAAATTTCCCGCGAAAGTGATGCAGATGAGGGATGATTGATGACACAATGATTTTGGCATATGCTACCTAGGCTAGGCGAACAACATTTTTAAATTGTTATTTAGTTACAATTTTTTTTATCTTCACGATAGTAGAGCAACTAGCATGATAGTAAAAAGGGAACCAAGGATCTTGACGCTGCACTTTACCTTCCATTTTTTTTTTAGATTAAATGAGTTTATGATACTTTTTCTACGATAAAATCACGGGACTAGGCCAAATTAACAAAACTGACTTAATAATTTTTATAGTAACTTACGTGACATATCTAGTTCATACAACCCATAAAAGCATTCATTCAATTCTATTTAAGAATTCAAACTAACAAAACACGTCACGCTCCTGTCAAAAACAGTATAAATACACGTCATAACGATTCACCATCTAAGTGTTTCCCTTTTCCCTACAAATCGATACACCATTGTTACAGAGCATGGGAATTTCAATCAGGGTTCTTAGGAAGCGATGGCCAACAAAGCCCACCTGAACCCTTCCCCAAAAGAAATTTATGAACTGGTTCCGTATAATAGGTATTTAAAATACATGTGTCCGTGCGTATGTGAATACATTATTGATATTATATGATAGTTTATTTTACTTACAATGTGTTTTTTAGAGTCTTAGAAAATAATGTTTTGTTAGATCGCCCCACGGTTGTCCGTGATGGCCAGTGAAAGTAGGATAATTGAGGGATTTTGGTCTAAGTTGTTAGTTCGGGTCGACGCCCCGATAGGATTTTGTCCAACTTTTGACGGGACCGTCAACTATTATTAGCTGTGATTGACAAGCGAGCCAACGTCCTGCTTGACTTGTTGTTACACGTTTGTTACAATATGTTTATTATATTTAAATTATTTTTAATTGTACTTATATATTCTTTTTGGATTCAAGCTTTGTGCCGCATAGCAAGGTAAAAATAAAAATATAGTGTCATGACTCTGTTTTCCCCTTTCGCCCAAATTCAAGACATTAACTTTTTATCGAGAGAATTCAACATCGCATTTTGTTTTACCAGTCTGTCTCTCCATTATTATACAAACTGGCAAAGAGTATCACTCGGTTCTCGAGAGTGTGGATAAGACTGTACAGTGTAGGATGCCATCAGTCAACACGAAATGTTAATGTTTGACCAGAAGGCGTAAAATATAATGCATTTATATTATTCGTGAAGATTAAATTAACTTTACTCTGATTTACTACATATATAAATATATAGCACGGCGTTGAGTTTCGCAATTTAACACGAAATGTCTTGAAAGTGAGAACGTCTTATCATAACGCCCCATTCTGCTTGCTCTGTTAGGTGGGACAATGAGTGAATCTGCTTTTATATAGAAAAAAATATCCATAAGCTTTTATACTTATAAAATACTATATATTTTTCTTAGAAGTTACAATATTTGTATGAAATATATGTTTTTTAACACAAGCTACTGATGTTTAGAACTGGCCCAATTTCATATTTGAACGTCTAATTAGTGGTCTACTGAGTTTATTTGTTTAGTGATGCCTACTGTGGACTTTGTTATGTTAGCAGATAAATTTACGTGAGATTTAACTTTGTTATCCCTATAGCGCAGAGATTTTTTGATGTTTGATTCTTATTTTTTGTTTATATCACGGGTTCTAATTCTAAATATTGAAATTTATTCATGTCTATAATTTTATATTTTTAATTTCTTACGTTTAAGAGTTCATTGCTTTTTCTGTGGTTTAACTTTTGTAGTTTCTTTTTTTAGCTTCACGCTATCTAAATCTAGTGCTCTCTCAAGACACTCTGTTCCCCCTGCAACTCTTAGTTTTTGAGAGATTGCGTTTGAGTGGTCGAATTCTACGACGCGCTATGTTTTGTTATTAGAGCAAGGAATGTCCCGTTTACAGGCAGACGCTGTACTGATGTATGGCTATGGCTTCCCAATAATTTAATAATTTACAATGTGATAATATACGTAGACCTATTATCTATAATGTATTTGACTGTCCTCAAATTGGTGTTCTTTAATTAAGACTAACTTAAATACAAATATAATATGAAACAAGTGGAAATCGAACTCACAAACTCCTTTTGTGTAAAATCCAGATTCTATCAAGTTTCTCAAAAGGATGCCTCTTCGGCTTCACTTTAAATACCTTATTATAGGTCATATAATAGTAACCATAGTTATGAAAATTAACACTAAAATAACACAAGAATACCAAAAAGACCAAAATGTTTATTCTACACCGAGAAATTCTTTAGTGTATATTGTTTAAAAGTGTTAATTTGCTCAAACAGTGATCATAGCCCCACTTAGTTTGTGTGTGACGTTTCTTAGAAGGGTAGTTTAGGAAAATAAAGAACGACATGTTCCAGGACGCCCTTTAGATATATTTTGAAAGAAATGGAGTCGATTTTTATTAATATGTCTGTAAGAAATAGGTGTTGCGTCCGAAATTTTTCAATTAACCTTTCAGTAAGTTATAGTCAGAGCGTTCGTTTTTGTTTCATCTATAGATTTTTAAAGATAAATATTACATTATTTATACTGTAAAATTTAAATATAGTATTAAAAATAATATCTTTTTAACCCAAATAAAAAAACATAACTTTTGCAAGTCCAATAGAGTTGCCTTGTATAAAAATTCAACTAAAATTTTTAAATAAGCGCTCAACATCTTTCAATGTTCTGCCCTCAATGTTCCTGGCAGAGTCCATTACTTAAACAAACCTAATATGTGTAGTGCCTCCACTTCGCACCCACGTGTATATGTCTGTCCCACTCTTTATTACTACTGAAACTAGCGTTATATTAACAAGAATATTTTTAAGATTCACGCTATAACCCGCATATATAAAGGCGAACTAAGAGAATGTAGTGTTAAGACACTCCGTTCCCCGAGATATTGCGTGTTGAAAATAATTTTAAAACTACATTAAAATGTATTGTATAGATACTTAGTTGATATCATCATGCAGTGTATGATTGTCAAAGCAATTGTTGTGGGTTTGATTCTATTTAGTGATTATATGTATTTGGATTATTTTTATTTTCTCACTTTTTTTCCTGCCAATCAAAACGCGAAGTCTAGAAATTTTCCTAGTGTACTTTGGAAATGTTTTAAGATTAGCTAGGATAAATGCTCTCTTTTTAACTCAATACTATGGAGTGTCATAACACTCCGTTCCCCCTCCTCGGAACATTACCTGTAGATAAGCGCCGCGCTATATTTTCTTACCAGAGCTTATCAATGTAAACAATGAATTCCCCCAAACTGCGAATCGAATACAAAACTGCCGTGTCACGCTACGTCACCACGGCCTATAACATGGCTTGTAATCTTATGTATAAATATATTTATCATTTTTACATAAGCATAAGTTAAATAAGGTGTGTATATTACGCTAGTAGTTTCTGAAGCAACAAAAAAGGAAATCACGAAGTTGGTTTGAATTTGACACTGTCATATCAGTTTGCTGACTTACAAAGCGACGATAATACGTTGTTATTTGTACATGGTTTTTGTAATGTATGTAGTAAAAATACTAAAGAACTTGTTCTGGTTACATACTGGTAAAAATGTTTTTTTTTTTTTTATTTAATTTATTTCAGCTTTGAGCTTTATACCCCGTATAGCAGGGTAGGCAGCGGGAACCTAGGAACGTAGTGTTAAGACACTCTGCTCCTATTAAGACACTTCTGTTTCCTCCTTTACGCTGAATTCTGGAGACGTTGCTTGTTACTTACTTGGTCTACCAAGTAACAAGCAACTTGGTCTTCTAACTAACTCAACGCTGTATTTTGTCTTGACAGAACGGAAAAATACGTTATATCTTGAGAATTCGGCGGTAAATGGCAAAATTGAGTGTTGTAACATTAGGGTTCCTCTTTCTACTCTGCTATGTGGAAACAATGCGGATGCTCTGCTATGAACCTGATTTTATTAAAAACTAATCTTATAAATACACTCAAGTACACAAAAAACCAAATAAAATAAAAAAAAAAACAAACAAAACAACAAAAAAAAAACAAAGCTGAACGCGAGCCCGTAAAAGTAAAAAACTTAATTTTCTCAAAACTAACCATCGTTTATTGGCACTAAGCAGTTAAGATGGTCGTAAAGTGCGAAGTTTATGTAGACGAAACAATGGCAGATAAATAGTGAAACTGATCAAGACGCGACGCCTGTGAATGAACGGACGGACGTGCGGTAAGACTTTGCTTTTATACTTACATACTGACATACTAGCTTTTACATAGGATATGCTTACTTTTTACGTATAATAAAAATACATTCGACAGAGGCCAGTCGTGGCTCAGCGGCACGAAGTGTGACTGTAAAATCGACTGGTTCGATCCCCACTCGACGAGATGAAATATTTACTTAAATTTGTATTTTCATTTCCTCGCTCTGGTGTCGGCGTTGAGTTCTGCCACTCGTCACGTAATGCCTTCAGAATTCGGCAGTCAGTGGGGAACGGCGTGTCTTAACACTAGGTTCCCTCTGCCTACCCTGCTGTGTGCGGGATACAGCGTGAAGCTGATTTGATTTATAAAAATACATTTTCGCGCCTCTTTCCGCAAAGCAGGGTAGAGAAAATTTAGTGTTACAACACTTTATTCCTCGCTTATCGCCCGGGTTTCGAGATATGGGTATTGAGTGGTGGGATTTTGGGGTTTGATTAAAATGAAGCAAATGCATTAAAAAATAATTTCAGGCAAATGAAAATGATTGAAATTCTGAAGAATGGAAGTCGAATGTATATACTTATCCACTGCGTAATGGTGTCTAAAAGAATAAAAAAAATAAAGATAATTTAAAAAAATATATTAAAAATATATCTATGAAATGAACAAAATCTTTTAATTTATAATAATATCTACCTTAGAAGAATTACCGATATATTACCATACATATTATCTAGATCTAGATATTTAAGTTTCTTAGTAATTTTCTTCTTCTTTACGCTTTATGCTACATAGCAGGGTAGGACATAGTGTCAAGACACTCCAATTTCGAGATATTGCGTATTGAGAATCGGCAGAACTTAACGCTACGCTTTGTGTTGCCAGAGCTGGGAAATAAATATAATTGGGGAACTTGGGGAATTCAATATTCGCACGGCGCGGCATGCTTTTCCACTGTGCCTGCTTATTTTATGTATTATAGATATTATTTTTTTTATGTAGATATTAAAAATTAAATATTAAATAAAAAATTGCTGATTCAATCTTAGATTGTTTACTTTTTCTTCTTATATCTAAAATAAGAAAAAATAAATATTCACGTGTAAAAGGTGCCGCAGATCTGATTTAGAAGTAGTCATTTGACTTGGTTGCTTTTTGTGTTTGAATCTTGAGTTAGGTTAGACAGTTCGAGTTAAATACTCATAAATATATATAGATATATAACTAATAGTGTTTTGGGGCTTTAGCTAAAATAATATAATATTTTTATATTCTAAAGACCAATGTTCTTTTAAAAGGGAATCTACATACCATTTTAAATACTACTACTTTTTAAAAAATAATACTATAATTAATTCAGGTCTCTTCCGTAAGTAGAAGGTTCCGGAACTAAAACACATCGCTGTTCGTTTACCAGACTGAAAAAAAGAAAATAAATTAAATACAATCAATCCTCCGACTGGGATTCGAGTCCACAGGTTCGATTGGCTGTTGACGGCTGTCGAGTTTACTGTCTTACACTGCCCTACTGTGCCACTACGCGGAAAAGGCCTTACTTCTTTATTAATATGTGACGAGACCAGTCGTGGCGCAGCAGCACGAAGTGTGACTGTAAAATCGACTGGTTGTGGGTTCTATCCCCACTCGAGGAGATGAAATAATTATTTAATTTTATATTCCCATATCTTCGCTCTGGTGTCGAGGCTAAGTGCGGCGTTGAGTTCTGCCACTCAACACGCAATGCCTCCAGAGGTTGGCAGAAAGTGGGGAACAGAGTGTCTTAACAGAAGGTTCCCTCTGCCTATCCTGCTGTGTGCGGGATACAGAGTGAAGCTGATTTATTTATTTATTTATTTAATATGTGACAGAAAGAAAACGTTAACATAGTAAGAATATCACTACGACATTCTCAAGACTCAAAACTTATACTCCTCGATTGAGCAAAACACTTACATTTCGACAGACACAAGTCATACTAATTAGAGCTTTAAAATTTTTTATATTGCATTGTGTTGTCGAAACAAATGTAGGCTGGGTCTCGTAAGCATATTGATATATCATCACATAAACTAAGCCATTCCCTCTTAGCCCACCGCTCTTGACGTACGGCTTCATTTAACTCAGGACCTATAACTTGAGACCAAATTACTAATACATCTGAGACAGCCCACAGTTTTCCAAACTTCTAGCCCGTAAAGTCCAAATTTACTTGTAGTTTTCGAACCAAGTACCTAAGTGGTGGTATTGGAAGACGATTTTGAAAGGGTTTCGACCACAAAGCAATGAGATCGCGTCGTATTGTGGAAAACAAAGATATATTTTGATGGAGTTTGTGTGATTTAGTATACTATATTTTATATGCAAATATTATTTTGTGGTTTTTGTATATTGTGTATCGTTTTAGTTTTGTAGGGCTTAAAAGTAAACTTAAATTTTTATGTTTATTTGTGTTCTGTGTGAAGATATTAAATATTGCGAAAATGAAAATGTAAAAAGTGATTAATAATTTTATACGCGTAATGTCTCGAAAATTCGGTATAAAATGGTAAATGGAGTGCCCTAACACTTTGTTTTCTCTGAATACCCTGCTAGGTATGCATATGCGAGATACAGCGTGAAGAAAAACAAATATTGTCTACTTCTTTTTTAAGTATACCTAGGAAATGTTATATATATTAATTATATCTATAAAAAAAGTGTAATATACTCTCGCGTAACATTTGAACTCGCTATCATCATGTTATTTTGAGACTCAAACTGCATCACAATGGTTTTAAATTTTGTTTTTGCTTTTTTTTTACTTACAACTAATAAGTTTATATATAAAGTTCACTTTCAATAGTGGGCCTTCTATTGGTACCTTACAAGCGTAAAGAAGGGACCATAAAAACTAAAGTTAGTATTTTTGCAGGATTTATTTTGACATGGCACGAGATTACATTTTTGTTTGTTCATTGTGCTATGTTTTATTTATTTATGTAGCTCCATGACTTGTAAGCAGAATGGAGTGTACACTAGTGTCAAGACACTCCATTCTCTGATTTCAACGATACTTCAAATTCGGGCAAAAAAACGGAGTACGAACGAACGGAGTATCTTAACACTAGACTTTTCTTTCTACTCCGATATGTGCAGTATGAAACGGTAACCGAAGGTATTAGTGTTACCTAACCTAGTGGAGACCAACTAGGATTATTTAAGAACTGAATCTGCAACCACCACGTTATAGCTACACCTTATTAACACTACAAATATTTTAAAAGTAATAAACTTGCTTTTACAATACACAGCGGGCAAACTATTGAGGTGCGTTTTATGATGGATTTATACGTTTATACCGTGACGCCTTGCAGCGTAGATTAGCATTTTCCAATATATGGGATGTGGACACGCGATCGAAGTATACATATTCGATTCCCAGTTATGTGACTTATTGAATTATGTGTTCTTTTTTGTGTTTTGCTACTGTAAATATGTTGTATGTTATCTTTATGCGTGTTTCGGGTTTTTACTGTGTGTACAGGTTATAAAAATAATGTGAATAATGTTATTTGAAATCTTTTTGAGAAAACTTCTTAACCCGCGCCTCTTGAAAATGTCCAAGCGTTCTGATATTCATTAATAGCTACAAAAAAAATTATACGCTTGTTACAACTTATTTGTTTTTTTTACCTTTATGCCGTACCCCTCACGTAGACGAAGGTTCAGGGAACCCGAGAATCTTGTGTTAAGACATTCAACGGAATGTGCCCCGTCTGTGTGTACCATAAAGACATTAGGTCCCCCATTTTCCGCCGAATTCTTAAAGCATTGCGAGTTGACTGGCGGAACTTAACGGAAGAATCGAACCCACGACCGTCACGTTTACAGTCACACTCCTGCGCCACGAGTGGCCTCAAAGGTTAACGTAATTTTATTGTACAATTGAAAATTTTGTGGCCTATTCAACACGCAAAATAGAGTATCTCAATACTTCCTTTCTTCCTGTCTATCCTGAAAAAAAATAGACAAGATGTTATAAGACACTCCGTTCTCTGAAAATAATATAAATTTTTACTTTGTATACAAGCCAAAATGATTGCAAGCATCCCTAATAACACCGCTAAACAGCACGTATACAGACGTTTATCCGTTCATATAAACTGAATAACCAACCATTATAAAAAGAACTTTGAATTTAAACTACACTACTATAGTTGATTAATAAAAATAAAAATTAAAGGGGTCTCTCATCATTGGTCATATGTTACCCTATACAATTGTTTCATAATACAGTACAATGAAAGTAAAGGTATTGTTAGGTGATTTTGATTTTGAACAGAGTAGGTTTTGTATAGAGGTTGATGTTGGAGTGGAGAGATTATTAATACATATATAAATATTTTATATATTTGTCATATATTATAAGTAATTTTCCTAGAAACGCATAGACTGAAAATACTTTTCGAGTCGATATTTAATAACATTTCTTTTATTTAAATCTTTAATTAAGCTACTTAATATATTTATAAAAAATATAAAAAATGCATTTAACTATAAATAATATATAATTATAATAATTTTATTGTCATAAAAAAATAAAACGCCTCTAACATTCAGTGGAAAGCAGGGAATGAAAAATGTCTTAAAATTATGTTCTGTTCTTTCCTGATATGAATAAAAACGTGTTTTTTTTAATAAAAAAAAAAATCAGCTTCACGCTGTATCCCGCACACAGCCGGGTAGGCAGAGGGAACCTAGTGTTAAGACACTCCGTTCCCCACTTTCTGCCGAATTATGGAGGTATTGCGTGTTGAGTGGCAGAACTCAACGCCGCACTTAACCTCGACATGAGAGCGAAGAAAATGGAAATATAAATTTAAGTAAATATTTCATCTCCTCGAGTGGGGATCGAACCCACAACCAGTCGGTTTTACAGTCACACCTCGAGCCGCTGCGCCACGACTGGCCTCTAATAACATATTGATTTCTTTTATTTAAATCCTTAATTAGCCCACATAATATATTTATAAAAACTAAAAAGAATACATTTAGCTCTATATAAGACATAATAAACTTAATCTTCATAAAAAAATACTACCTCTAACATTCAGCGGAAAGCGGAGAATGAAAAGTGTCTTAAAATTATGTTCCTTTTGTCTGTTCTTTTCTAATATGAGTAAAAAAGTGTTTTTTTTATTAAATTTGATATTTCTCTTTTATATTAAATTTATGATTTACCAATATAACTACACTATAACCGCTGACTATTCCCTACAATTGATCCTGTCGCTCCGCGTTGGTGTCTAGAAGGGCTTTAATTTTATATTCATGACGTCACTTTGATCCCCCTATTGTACTTAACAAAGGGATGTGCAAAAAATATTAGAACGGTGAATTGATTCAAGCATTGTTCAATGTATGGAGAACGATTAAGCTTTTTTTTTCATTCAGCTTCTTTATACACGCTGTATATGGTTCTTATTATGGTGCTAAGTTGAATTGGTGTTTAAAAATATATGGGTTATAATTATTTTTTTCTCAAATATAATACGAATTTTATAGATTTGAATATGATTTCATAATTTTATTGTTGCGGTACACCTTCACTTTACACCTAATATAAAACATAATATTTTTTTTTTGCATAAGCACTTGAATAAGTAAGTATTAAATGCCATAATATTAATTGCCTGTATTAGGTATATATTGTAATATAAAAGATCGATTTTTTTTATCAGCTTCACGCTGTATCCCGCACACCAGGGTAGGCAGAGGGAACCTAATGTTAAGACACTCCGTTTCCCACTTTCTGCCGAATTCTGGAGGCATTGCGTGTTGAGTGTTGCAGAACTCAACGCCGCGCTTTACCTCGACACCAGAGCGAAGAAAGAAAATATAAATTTAAGTAAATATTTCATCTCCTCGAGTGGGGATCGAACCCACAACCAGTCGGTTTTACAGTCACACCTCATGCGCTGCTCATGCTGCGCCACGACTGGCCTGTTGCGAATTGATAGTTAAAATCTTAATAAAACCGAATACTGAACTAATATAAGTTGAGTTGAGTTCCACCATTCAACACGCGATTCCACAAAAAAAAATCATTTGTCTCAACACTAACTCGCTACCATGCTATACGGAAAAGGCTTAAAGCTGCACCACACAAAAGAAACACAACACTCTCCAAGGTTTTATAACCAACGTAATGTAAACGTAAATAACAAAATAGAAAATCTAAACAATTGCATTAGAATTGTAATTGAAATAACAATACATCTTTCATACAATGTAGTATAATATATTACAGTATAGTATAGTATACTATAGAATAGAATAGAAGTGAAGACATCAGCCACAAAACAATGCGTCCACAGGAGTGAGTGGTTGAGACAAAGTCACTCATTAATTTTCAAAGTCAGTAAAGACTGGCGTTACTAATGTAAGTGGATCTACAAAGAGGTAAGATTCCAAAGGCTGACCAGTGCCTGTGGAACAAAGGCGTGTGGTACACGCTCAGTGGTATTGTCATTTAGATTGTATCGATACGCCGTTTGAATAAATAAGTATTGGTGTAATGTGACTATATAATATATATATATATATATATATATATATATATATATATATTTATATATGATATATGTGAGGCTGTTGTGGCGCAGGTGTAAAAGCATACGACTGTTAACGCGACAGGTTATCTGTTCAATTGACACTCGGGGAAATGAATTATTTATTTTTATTATTGTCATTTCTTCGCATTGGTACGAAGGCAAAAGCAAGAAGTTAAGACGTGTTACTCAACACGCAATATCTCGAAAATTAGTGCGGAAAGTAGAGAGCGGAGTGTCTTAAGTCTAACCTAGACTTCCTTCCCTCTGCGTATCCTTCTACGCTTTTGTATTAAATAAATTTCAAAATTGTGTACATTTAATGAAAGTTAGTACACGTATACATTTCATTCGAAGACTTTTAATATTTAATTTCAAAATTATAAATTTAAAGCCACCAACAGTCATGGCGCTGGGGCAGAAACGTGCCTTTGTAAGAGCGTCAGATTGTAGGTTCGATTCCCACTCGAAGGAATGAACCATTTAATATTTGATTCCTTCGCTTAGATCAGGAGGCAAAGCGCGGCGTTGAGTTCCGCCACTCAACACGCAATGCCTCCAGAATTACTAGGTTCCCAGATTCCCTCTGCTTACCCTGGTGTGTGCGGATGAGAGCGAGAAGCTAAAAAATGACATAGAGGCAATCTTTCAACCTATTCTAACAAACCATAATGTCTTAATATTTCAACCATTTTCATACAGTGTATACCAGTAAACGTACAAGCTTCTGTCAGTACTCAACCAACACGTACAAACAATATAACTCAACTTCTGTTACGGTAGTTGCCCTAATAAGTGTGGTAGAACAAAAAGAAGACTTCGTGACGACAATTTTTCACTTCATTGTATTAAATTTAACAATACGGTACTTGGTAATTTTTTTTTAAATGCTCACAATTATATTTAAATGAACAGTAGGTATGTATTGTATGTATGAATAGTGTAGTCGTATATGTTAATTTCCTGTAAAGAAACAATATTTTGTCTAATTTAAGCTATTTGGCGTGTTATCGCCTTAATATTTTGGACTAATAACCGGTATTTGTTTTTAATATTATATAAAATTCAGTATAGAAATTGAATATTATTATATAAATATTTTAATTCTGTTAACACAATGTTCTTTACAGTACATTTTCGTATATATTTGTAAATATGAAAGTTAAGCATTAAGAAAACAATAGAAACAAGTTGTAACAAGCGTTTAAGTATTTCGACATATCATTTAAGAACATACCTATAGCTTAGTCTATCAGTCAGGTCGGAGCATTTGGACGGTTTCCATGAGCCACTGGTTTAAATGCCGTTATGTTTAAATTTTTATACGTTTTTCAAAAAAAAATTCTATCCTTAGTGTGGAATGTTTTTTAAAGATATGAAAACTAGTCGAATGTCATACTAGTCCTTATTTTCATCTCATTTAAAGGCATTGGATACTTACCCAATTATTCACTCTGTTCTACTTGAGGTTAAAGAAATACGTGCATTATAAAGACAAATATTTGAATCTACATCCTATTTCATTTGGACAACAGCATGTCAAATGCACTACGATATTTGGAACAATATTGGAACATAAAACTACCCTACAGTTATTGACATACGTTACAAATCAGAAAACCCCAGGACACCCTATAGATACTCGGGGGCAACGAAGCATCAAGCATATTGTTTGTGTTGATATGGTTTAAGTTACCACTATGACACTAACTTTTACCCGCCGTTTCACTCACGTGGCCTAATGGAAGTAACTTATTGAACAATATTTTTTTCTAGATTGGGCTTTGCACATGTAATTATCACAATCATATCTTTTTTATCTTATCTTTAAATTGTTTATGTATCTTTTGTTTTTAAGGCAAGTTTTAGCACAAACAAAATCCTGATATAAAAATATTTTCGGCCATTTTGGTAAAATCTAAGACATTGTTTTTACTTACCAGTTGCGAAAAACAAAAACATTCTCAAGTAGACATCAAACTCACAAGCATTCTATCTGCAGCTGGACAATTCGCCACTGCGCTGCAAAGACCTTAATTTCCAGCATACGTTACAAATCAGAAAACCCCATGACACCCCATGGACGCTCGCGGGGCTAACGAAGCTCGAAGCGTATTGTTTGTATTGATATGGCTTAAGTTGCCATACATAATGGTTTTAGACCCTCCCATGGTTTAAACATTGTGTCATTTTATATTAGTAATGTGTGGTGAAAGACAGAATAGATAAAAACGATATATTGCTTTGTGTTTGTATGAATGGAATGCGTGATAATTTGGGCCATTTTTTAAAAAAAAATTGTATTAGTAAATTTTATTTTTTATTAGTTTTATTTTTTGGAGTTTTCTTTATTGTGAAATGTTATTGCTAATATTGAGTAATTTGTGTACAGGATACATTTTTATATTCAAATTTTAAGTTTTTTTTGTTGTCGCTGGACATACTTATGTTACATTTTTTTATTTAAGTTCTCTCCATCGCCTTTTTCCTACATATTTATCTTTTTTTAGTTTCACTCTGTATCCTGCACATAGCAAGGTAGGCAAAAGGGGCCTGGGAACCTAGCGGCGTTGAGACACTCCATTTCCGCCGAGTTCTTACGACGGATTCTACAAGCAAATTCAAGTGTTACGAGGTACACCTTAACACTGTGATTTTTGTTACCAGAGCAAAGCAATGAACATAATTGATTCCCCCACATGGAAATGAAACTCACAACCATCGCGTTCACACTAAGACACTATACCACTGTGCCACGATAGCCTCTATAAACAAACCAAATCAAATTATAAAACTTAAACAAAAACAATTTGATAGATTTTTGTGTTTCAATTATTCATGTTATATTAGCACTGGCACAGAAGGGTGGTCCGCCGGGACCAGTAAGAGTAATCTATGGAGGGTGAAAATTAAATCCCGTCTCGATAGCTCTTCAGATTTTTACGTAGCTTTCGCTTGTTTAAGGGTCGATTAGGATAAGTGTTGTGTTACAGTATTGGGTTATTCGATTTGTTTATTTACAATATGGGTGTACTAGGTTTTGCGAGAGACTTTGTATATTTTTTTTTATATAAACATTGGTCAATTTAATTATTAACTATTTGGTATATATTAATTTAGTGGGTTCGATGCCAACTAAGGGGAATGAATAATTTTAATTTCTTGGCTCAGTAAGACAAAGTGCAGCGTTGATCTCAAGATGCAGTCGCTCGAATTTAGACGTTTTATCTTAGCATTGGGTTCTGAAACTTAAAAAATAAATAAATAAAAAACATATTTTATTTCATCAAAATTAAATGAAAGCAGTCAGATCTGTATCCGTTACCTCCGTCCCAACAATACCAGCCAATACAAAATACAAACACATATTAAAAATAATAATAACAAGCGTACAATGCATCTATCCCATACTATAGCAAATCGGACAATTAATTCGGCAATAAAATTAAAGAACCACTTATGGGGGCGTCGGTTATCCCGTTTAGAGGGGATTACGGAGTTATTACTGTACTACAGTACGGCATAGTATAGTACATTGTATGGACTGTAGTACAATATGTTTTACGTTTGAACAATTTCACATATAAGCTTCTTTCTATAAAACGATTTAAAGTTTTGTTTTGTATTTTGTTTATTGTTTCGCTATTAGTTGGAGATTTTTGACGAATGAAAGCTTTGTGTGAATGTATTATTATTTACAACTCCACGCTCTGTGCTCCATATAGTAGAGTAAGCAGAGGGAACCTAGTGTTAAGGCACTACGTTCTCCATTTTCCGGCAAATGAGGCATTGCGAGTTGAGTGGCGAAAGGAAAAGAGCAAAGAAAATGAAACTATTTAATTAGTTTATACTGCCTTATAGGAATCGAACTCATAACCATCGCGTTTATCGCATCGTGCTATCGTCTTTGCTAATATATATTAGCAATTACTATATTAAAAAGAGTAATGTTTACATTATTAACATTAAATTAATTTTAATTTGTAATTATGCAGAATCTAATAACAAATTTTAATTAATTAAATGAAGTAAAAAAATTTTTTTTTGTGACTCTGAGTCGCTCTGAGAATAAATTGACGGGCAACGCTTGTTGAGGTTTTCGCTGGTCATTTCTACAAAAATTTTAATTTTTAATTTTTTTTTTATTTTTTGTATTCCATCTTTTACTATATTTCTATGTAAACAAACGAACGAACGAACTTTCCGAAACTTTTATTTCATATCATACTCTCAGTAATATGATCTTAACGAAGCAGATGCTGACCAACGGTTTCCCTTTCCTGGGAATGCGTACAGCCATAAATATTAATCCTTTATCACATATTTATTAAATCATTACGCGTCATAAATCTGTTGCAATGGGAGTGACCCACAAATTTGGCTAACAAAGGCCCACTCAAACTAGCATTAGAAATTATTTTAATAACATAAAGTGCACCACAAACGAGGCTTTGCATATAAATCTTCTAATTACAGCGATTCAGAGTGCTAATCTACCCTAGGACCTCATTTACATCGATGGTACTTTTTCTATGACAATTAAAAATGATTTAGGGGACCGGAATTTAAGAAAGCTCTAAGTAGAGATAGCATGTAATTTTTTTGTGTATATGCAGTTGTGTGTCTATTGTTTCTTGGAATTAGTTTGATTACGAATAACATCTATAATTTACTTAAAAATATTTTGTTTCAAGGAAATTTTGTTATTTTGTATATAGTTTAGTTGAAATATAAATTCATAATGTTGTGTTTTTTCATAAATTTCCAATTTTTGCAATGAATTAGATCATAAACGAAATATTACAAATCATTTATTTCTACTATTTCCGCAAAATATTTTATCTGCGAACCATACCTACACGTCCACGTCCACAAAAAAGTGCTCGTGACACGCCATAAAATGGATTAACGCAATTGAAGGTTGCTGCCATTGTACATTACAATATGTTTGTCCCCGGACATTTCTATTCACACACGAATTTATTATATTAAATATAAATTAACATATTACCAGAGCGAGGTGAGAGCCGTTTGTTCTCATTGTGACTTCTCAAAGATTTATACGTGGTATATGTAAACATAGACGAAGATTCTATTTATGTGAATGCCTTTTTGAATTTATGCCTTATTTCTTTAAGTAAAAGTTTATTTTTGCGTGTAATTTTTGATTGTTTTAACACAGCTTAGGACTCGTGAGACAATTTTATGCAAAGAGCGAAGTTAACGAAGTATTGTCATAAGAGAGTGATATTGCGTAATTTTTCAAGTCCGAACTAGATGAGCTGTTGATGAGGTAGCGTATGAATAATTTTTGGCCGTATATTGTTGTGGTTGTTAGTTGTTACTTAACTTACTTGAGTGTAAAGGATTAGGTGTGTTACAATGTATTTATGTTTTGTAAAGTTGTTATTAAATTATTGTGTAATGTGGATACTGTTTTCATATGATGAAAAAAATATATATTGATAAAATTATATAATATTTGTGTTCACTTATGCCACTCAGCACGCAAATTCGGCTCCCAGGTTCCCTCTGTCTATCCTGCAATGTGCGGGATACAGCGTGGAGTTAAAAAAAGCGTAGCTCACCGACGTATTTTCTTTTGCTTTAGTGCTATTCGGAGGATATGGGCAGATGTAAGGTCTGTTAATGAAAAATATCACATTGGATATCCAAATCATAATATCCAAATACTAACATGTAAGGCATAAATCTAAGTAATATATCATAAAATTTCCTCTGCCTCCCCTAAAATAGCTGAAGATGAGTAAAAAAAACTTAACACAAGCCTGGCCGTTATCTTTCCCAAAATTTTTAGTCAGCAGCTTCTTACAATATTATTATTATGTGTCACAATTTTGATTGACAGTGCATTCTCTTTGTTGCAAAACTGAACAGAGTTCATACCTTTCTTCTGTAACCTTTGTATACACTGTCACGTCTTGATGGGGAAACAATGGTGGAATAACTATATGTGATACCATCTCCATTCGAAGAGGGCAATTTTGTTTTGGAGTCAACATGCGAATAGTATTTGCATTTGCCAAAAAAAAATATCTTTGAATTATTTTTTTTGCTAACGTTATATTGTGTCTTGTTCTTTGCAATTTGAAGTTTTTTTAGTTACTTTGTTTAAATGTAAAACCGTTACGTTATAATTCGTCTTAATTTTTATTGTGATTGTAATTTCTTATGGGATAAGTTTGGTAAAATTATTGAGTATTAAATAATCTAAAATATTATCAGTTTAAAATGGTATTTACCCAAGTATCACGTATCTCTGACATTATGCACGACAGACTAATATTACCAATATTAAATTCATTATTGAGTTCTGCCACTTAACACGCAATGCCTCCAGAATTAGGCAGAAAGTGGGGAACGGAGTGCCTTACATTAGGTTCCCTCTGCCTACCCTGCTGTAAGCGGGATACAGCGTGAAGCTGATTAATTAAATTCATTATTTTATTTTCACCCATTTAAATAACACAGTGTGTTTGATGATGCAATCCAATTAATACAACACATACAAATCTTAAACTAGATTAGGAGAATTGTTTTTAAACATTTCCTAAATCGAGACATGAATTAATTTCACGTTGTATCTCGCATATAGCATGGTAAGGAAATTAGATATTGTAACACTTCCCTTCCGCATTTTTTGCCCAATTATAGAGATATATCATTGCTTGTTTATCAGCGGAACTCAATGTCGCGCTTATTTTCGTAACTACAACGACAAGATAAAAATAACTCTATTCTTGATTGGAATTCGAATCTACAGTCATCGCTTTTACAGTCAGTACTGTTACACTGAGCCGAACCGACACCTTTAATTCGCAACCGTCGTTTGTACATACATTCAAACATAATCATACTGCACACAATGGAAACAAATTCTAAAACTACCCTCTGTTCTTATTTTTGAGTAACAAACAAAAGTAGGTACGTAGACTTTACATAGAAGCACAGAAGTTACGTTAGCGTTTTGTACGAACGAAGTCACAAACTTTGTAATGGCAGGTGGATACCAAATAAAACTTAAGCCGATAAAAAACCTTAAAAAACTCTTGAATAAAAACCGAAATTAACAGGAAAAGTATTAATGGTAAAAAAACTCTTAAACTTTGTACCTCTCTAACTAAGGTTTCTCTACAAACCACTCCAGATCTAAAGTACAATAAAGTTTTTCTAAGGCTTGGTACAAGTTAAGAATTATACTGTTTTCGTATTTTCAGTTTTATAAAGTATCTAATGTGGTTTGGGTAGACAGAATGGGACCGTATCTGTAAACGCGAAGGGTGTAGGTTCGACCTCCGCTTAGGGGAATGAATTCATTCATCTTCATTCTCTGGCACTACGAACTGTAGCGTTGAGTTCCGTCACTCAATATGCAATATCTTAAATTAAGGTGCCATGTGATGAGCGGAGCATCTCATCAAGGAAGAGGAATTAAGTAAGCGTGGTCACTACAAAGTTAAACCTCTAAGGATTTCATATCAACCAGGCAAATTAGTCCAGATTACGACTAGTTCAAGGACTCCAGAACCATGTGGTCCGAGACGTGTCTGGAAATTGCTATCATAAACATACTATTTCTTATTTGATGTGGCAATGACGTAATTGTACTCTAAAAAAGGGTAAATGTGTCAATGTATGAAGCACCAGAACCAAACTGGCACTCTAACTTCTTAAAATCTTCATCTTAAAGATGTTTACAAATATAATTCATTTAGTCTAATAAAGAAGTACAATAGGTATTGAATTTATGTCTAGATAGAGCATATACAGAACATTTGATACATCAAAACCACGACAGCATACATCATCACATATTCCCTTGGAACGAATTTATACCGTCCATAGTTTTCAACCCTCCTTTACCATTTCAATACTACTCGTAGACCAATATAACTTGATCCTCGCAATCTATCTCACTTCCTAAAACCTTGTAGTGTGTAGTATGAATGAGAGAAGGGTGGCAGGTCTGTTTAGGTTGGTCTTGGTTCAATGTATTTGTCTTTAGGCTTAGGCATGGACGCTGTATCTGAGACAGGAAATTAGGTTTCGATGTTTGAATGTGATGTTCTATCTGTGGGATGGCTTTATGCGTGGTACAGTTAACGTGTCTATATATGGACCTCCTTAATGTAGTATTTAGAATGAGAATGATCTATAAGTCTATGTATAATTATGTATGTCTGGCTTTAAATGCGATGGTTGTGGGTTCGATTCCAAATCGGGGGAATGAATAATTCGTTCCCTTTTCCCCCAATTTTCTTTTTTTTCTCCCGAGTAGAGGGGAAATGAAAATAATAATTATTTTTGAAAATAATTATTATTTTCATTTTACTTTCTAAGTAGAGGCCGGTCGTGGCGCAGCGGCACGAGGTGTGACTGCAAAACCGACTGGTTGTGGGTTCGAATCCCACTCGAGGAGATGAAATATTTACTTAAATTTATATTTCCATTTCTTCGCTCTGGTGTCGAGGTTAAGCGCGGCGTTGAGTTCTGCCACTCAACACGCAATGCCTCCAGAATTCGGCAGAAAGTGGGGAACGGAGTGTCTTAACACTAGGTTCCCTCTGCCTACCCTGCTGCGTGCGGGATACAGCGTGAAGCTAATTTAATTTTTTTACTTTCTAAGTAGGGGGAAACTTTTGAACGGAATATAGTGTTATTCTGTCTGACTTGCTGGAAAAAGGAGTGTAGTTTTTAAAAGATAGAAAAGTTATTTTTTTTTAATTGTGTTGTTTTACATTGAATAATGATTAAATATAAAGATAAAATATAATTAAACATAAATATTGTAAATTTTGTAGTTGTCGTCATATATACGAGAATATAATCAATTGTAAATTGATATTATTAATTTTAAGATGCTATTAAATTCATTTTATTATGGTCCATATAAGTTTTGTGATCAACGTAAATTGGTGACACTAAATATAATTCAAGAAATAACTTAAAATATGAATCATATACATTTTATGACTGTTTCCCTTCTGCTTAAAATCAAAGCAGCATATATTCGGACATCTTTTGAGGCGTACGTAGGGCGATAAATCGATTAGAAATTTTGAAAGCTTGGAGAAATTTCGAAATACTTAATATACAATTTACAAAATAAATTAAATTAAATTAAACCAGCTTCAACACGACTGGCCTCGCACAATTTATCTTCTTACAAATACCAATAAAAATTACAAGCCATAATCTTTGTAACTATTATATGAGAAGCGTTTATTTGGTTGAACCAGCTTATCTCAGGAGCTACCAGTTTAAATTGTAAAAATATTTTTGAGTTCTATAGTCCATTTAAGGCTATAGGTTACACATCACGTTAGATTTAAGTGTAAGCTCCTGTAACTGTGGTCAGAATTACCTTGGGCTAAACAACTGTTAATAATTTCGATTTCCATTTAAAACATAAAATGTCTATGAACAAAGTACATACAAAGTACATAAATAAACATAGAAGAGTTACGCTCCAGATTTTTTTTCCAGGGTCGTAGCTTCACGGTTGACCTTAGATTTATACACTGCTGACTTCTATGTCTGAAGTCACTGTAAGTCACATTTGAAATCGATTGCAACCAAATATATTGAAATATTTTGACCACCATAATAAGAAAATAGTCATTTAGTTTTATAAAAACTGTCTTTTACTCTGAATTATCTGTAAACATATAGAAAAATAGTTAAGATTTTCTAAGCATGTACTCCGCTAGACTATTAGGAATCGTCCAATGACTGGCATGTTTATTCTGATGTGTTATTCTGGTATAATTAATAAGTGGCAATACCAGGTGGCTAATTTCACGCGAATTATACCACAATTTGCGTGTTCGTTTCATCGCTTTGTTAGAAAGTGTTTGAGATTTAATAATGTATATGAGACTGTATTTTGCTTGGGACTTTGCTTGGCTTTAGACTAGAAATGGATATGTAAATGTAATTTTTTGAACCACCTTTGGTTTCAAATGTAACTTTAGGCAGCTATTCACCTTCACGCTTTACACCATATACGTAGCGCAGGGTATGTTGAGAGAACCTAGTGTTGACATTATGTTCCCCATTTCCTGTCCCAAAAGTTACTTAACTTATTAAGAAAAAAATGTTTAATTTCATATCCATTTATGATATCTATGATTAATTTATATGATCACAAAACTTGTTCAGATTATATGGTATGCAGAGAACTTAACATTAGTCATTCTAATCTATGTTTATAGCACATCGTTTAATGGAAAGAAATGATATAATTATATAGGTATGTAGCTACACACCTATGTAGATTTATAAAACTTTTCCGTTACTGAGCCAATGATAGACAACGCACAGCAACTACGCGGCGTAGAACACTTCCATTTAGGCATTGTATGTAGGGTAATTGTGAAGAGTGGGGGAGCACTAAGGATTTCTTGAAATTCTTACAGGAAAGGGAATAAACGAAATTTTATGTTTACGCAAACGAATATTAAGGCAGAAAAAATAAAATAAGCTTAAGTACATACTGTCTTCATTAATAAAATATCTAATATTAAACACCTGAACAATTAAAACTACTTAAATAACGTTCCACTAGTGATGTCCAGTGTGAAGCGGCACTCGTCGGCAATCAGAGTCACCGCGGGGAGTCCCCACGTGGCTACCGGAGCTGGGGAAGGGATCAGCGATCTGTAAACTTTTTGTACCTTTGTTATATAGTATCTCTACTACGTATTAAAGGTTAATTATGAAGAGTTTGAAGAGAATGAAGAGTTTGAAAATTTGCAATTTTAAGTTTCTTCTGGAAGTCTCAGTTTTAAGTCGAAGACATTATCGAAAAGAAGTTTTTATAGTAAACAATTCTAGTTTTTTATTAAGTTCGTTCTCCATATCTTGTGACTAAGTGACTAAACTATCGAAACATAGTGTTTTTAGGACAAATTAATAGGTAAAAATTATTTTTGCAACCAATCTAATAATTTGACTGATTATAATTTCAATTTCAAAAGATCGAAAAATGGTAACAATAAAATCACCTCCAACAATATGGGCTAAAGAATATTGTTAACGGTTCTATAATAACTACTTACAAACCAACGGGAGCAGTATAGATAATTCTCATTACACATAGATCTATTCGATGTTGTCGGCCGATTTTAAAACGTATTATGCATAACCACGGGCGGTCTCGATTGTGGAAATCGATTTTATTGTGGCACATCACTACCGAGTGATTTGGTACCGCCAAAATTTAAATGTCATCGTTTCAATTCGAAATTCAATTAGAGGTAATTAATTCGGCCGGTGTCGGTGGCGAGGCAACGAGGAAACAAAGGTGGCGGCACTCTCTAATGTTCTCCTTTCTTTTAGTTTTTATGTACATTTACTTACATTAAATATGGCGTTACAATGATTGATAGATGTTTCTGTTTAATTGTTTCACACCTCTGTGAAATTGTTTTGTGATTTGTGTAAGCGGTAAATGAAACGGATGTACAGTTTTATCCTGTTGACAGTTTGGCCATGATTTTTATGTTTGTTTATAAAATTTGACCAATTTTTTTATTGGAATGGATTTTTTGCATTCTTTGGGATAGAGAGTTTAGTTAGGAATCACCCAAAAAAATTAAACTTAAGTGGTTTCTATACTTTTCAATAGAAAAAATCTTGTCATACCATTAGTAACATGTTATTTGTTTTAGTGACATTGCGTCACGATTGCTTCGAATCATAGCCTTGTGTTTTCCAACTTGACGCAGTATTTCGCACACAGCAATGTATACAAAAAAGCATAACCAGGTGTTTACAATAAGATACTGTCCCTCTACTCCACGACATCCTATTGCATATTGAAAGACAAAATTAAATAAAAAAATACCTAATTAAATTACCTATTCGAAGTATTGTCACAAAATAAACCTACGAAGTCTTCAATTGCCTCGTTTTTTAAGTTTATGATATATTCCAAATATGGCAGGACAGACTAAGAAAACCTAGTGTTAAGACACTCAGTTTCCCACTTTCTGTCTAATTTTGGAGACCTTGCCTGTTAAGTGTTGAGTAGTGAGTTATTTTTGTTACCAGAGGGAGAAAATAAAAAAAAAATAGTTAATATTCCCGACAAGCAACCGTCGAGTGTACAGTCACACGCTATACCACTGCGTCAAAACGACCTCAACTGCGTCATATTGACGTAAAAGTATTCACTTTTCATAGTTACAAAGTCATAAGTCTAGAACACTGTCGAATGTGGTCATCGGATGCTGTAGAATAATTATACAGCAGTACAAAGAGAACAAAACTATTATAATTATTCAACAGAAGTTCTCCGCACGAAACAATGTGTCATTGTATGGAACAAGTATTGAATATTGCTGTGTGTACCCGCAACGGGTACGACACGATTTTTACTTAATAAATTAAAAATATATCAAGAATCAGTTGTTAGTAGATATTGTTGTGAATAATATCTAAGAATATTATTATAGAGTTATTAAATATAATTAAATAATCAGGAAACAAATAAATAAATACCTAAGATTTCTTTCAAAAATATAATCAAATTATTTCCGTTGGGATTGGAGTGGAGTGTTAACATTAAACTCCATCTGCCTATCCTGCTATATGAGGGATACTGCGTGAAGCTGAAAAAACAAAAAACATATTTCTAGTAGTATAAACATTAAGAATTATCAACAATTATTTTTATTACTCTAATAATCGCAGTCGTATCGTTACCGTATAGTTAGTTACTGTAAATGTCATCTACGCCGTTGGTAGCTTAAACAGGTATACATAATTAGAATCGTGGGCGCTATTAACCGTCACAATGCGGGGGTGTGACCGGCATCCGTCTTACAAACGCTAGGTGTTAGAACTATTGTTACATTTTTTATCTGGTCGTTGTCGTTACGTGCACATTAATTGACTAGTTTTTTTTGTATGTTTGTATGTATGTATATGTTTGTTAGATAAGTTAATATTGTAGTATAAATGTATGATTTAATTGAAATTTGATGACAAAAGTGCTTCTAATTAGTACTAGCCACTTTTTTCTTTTTTAATTTTTAGTTTAACGCTGTATCTTGCATAACAAGATAGTTAAAGGGAGCCTAATGTGAAGACACTCCCTTTCCGATTTTTCAACATATTTTTCAGACATCATACGTTGAGTGGCGGAACTCAACGCTGTGTTTTATTTTATCACCAAAACCCGGAAAATAATTATTTCTTTGAGTGATTTGGACGGTCTGAAAAGCTTCTGTAAATTCGATCAAGATCGTGAATGGACACTGAGTTTTTGTGACGGAGACTCGCTCGCTACACAAAATACATAAACTGTGATGTAGGTAATAATGTATTGAAAAAACTTTCTGAATATATTTCATGTATTTGTTTAAATATATAAAATAAATATAATCCTATCTCGTTAGCAACATTCGGACAAAACCAATTCAGACCTGCACAAAATTTATACAACTCCAAAAGTATATAACTACCCACATCCCACCCACACCTACATATAAAAATAAAAAATAAAAACCGCTTATTTAGCTTTCTTATATACAATTCAAAGCGTTTAACCACGATAGGTACATGCACTCACCCCAATAATCAGCTAAACGCGCTAAAAGAAAACATTCTCGACGCGATGCACAACGTCACTCATCTTTATACAGTGCGTCACACCTAGTAAAGTAAAAGTGCCTACGACCTTTTTATGTAGTGTGGCTTATCAAGCCCGAGCAAAGGCCGGGGTTTTTAGAAAAAAACTTCAAAGGTGGCCGGGAAATGTTTTCAGCCGGTATTTCACCTTTTTTCAATGGCAATTAGTTAGCGTTTCTGCCGACGCTTGCTCTTACGCCTTATGCAATTATGATGTCGAGTAGTTGTGGCTTGCGGATGTTGGTTGCGGTGGAGGTGGTATGTCTTATTTTGTGTTTTTTTATTGGTTTCGCTCTGCATTCCTGATGAAATGACATCTTAAGCCTGGAAAAGTAGATTGCCCCTGCTTAGACAGGTAGAGGGAATCTAGTTTTGGAACACTCCGTTTTCCACTTTCCGACTAGTTCTCGAGATATTGCGTATTGAGTGACGGGACTCCACTGCGTTTTGTCTTGTTGCAAGAGTAATGGAACGACACTAACTCATTCCACCTAGTAGGAATCGAACCTAAAACTACCGTGCTTATTGACGGAATCAGTTAATAATAAGTAATTATAGGCTTCACAAATTCATAAAACAAAAAACTATTTATTTCATCCATATTTATTCAAACTGAGCACAGCAACAGCGCGCGCAGTATTCCCACATCGAAACACTTAGAGAGGGTGTCTTAAACTAAAAATATTGATATAAAACAGCGAGGCCGCGTTAATTAACTTTTCACTCGTAAATTTTTTACTCAGTTGACTCCGACTTTTGGTTAGTGCTAATTTATTATTCTATTAATTAGCAATGAATCGTTTTGATCGGTGGTGCGGAGTTTTCCTTTCATATTATTAATAATCGTGGTCATATTTTTTTTAATGTTATTAAAAATGGCTAAATCGTTTTTTATTTATGTATATATTTCTATTGATTTTTCGAATTTTGAATTAAGTTGGCAATTGGGAGGTTTTTATGTGGCAATAATTGAAACTTTGAACTTTTTGGTTTTTGTTAAGTACTTATGTACTTAAGTGTAAAAATTTGGGTGAGTTTAATGGATATTTATTATACGGACATTACAAATTATATTTATTATTAAAAATTACCTATATATACTTAATTAGAAAATGTATCAAAATTTGAACGTAGCGGGATTGGAGCACCTGCCTCTTGGAAACCGTGCAAGTGCTTTCACCAGTAAACCATACGTTCTCTAGTTATATAGTTAATATGAAATTATACCATTACATCAACTACTATTTACAATAATTATATCTACACTACCAATTACTGTACAGTATACATAAATTTACTCTACACTCAAATTAATTTAAAAAAAAAAAACAAAATAACGCTTTTAATTATAACAACCGCGCTTAATTAGTAGAAAAAAGCGAAAAAACGATTTAAAAAAAAAAAACCGATACTTGTAAACAAGTATCTATTCATCAGCGAGACATTAATTGCTATCCGTCGGTAAAATAAACACTTACACAGCCCATACAAAGTTGTATGGCGGTGGTGGTAACCAAATTGTTTCACCATGCTTTGACACCACAGAACTGCCAAAAAGCCAAAGTCTCATTAAAATTGTACAAAGTTGCCATAAAGTAATTGGCAAAGCGAGTATTATCAAGCCTGACAGACGAACTTCTAATTAAGGCAGACACTTCTGTAAGCTTATCTAAGCCGACAATGATCGTTCACGGGACTTTGTCACTTGTTTTCTATACGTTAAAAGATATTTTTGTGTGAAAAAAGAAGTTTAATTGTAAGATTGTGCGTAGGGTTCTTTGAGAGTTGGAGCGAAGTGCGCCTGCACCGTCGACTTGGAACAAAAGACTTGGAATGGCAATTGATCTTCACAGCGATTAGCGTTTAAGGCGTTGAGGAGGAAACCGAGTGGTTGCTTTTGAGGTGAAAACGGGATCCATGCGTAAGGTTAGTTTAATAGTGGTGTTATCTTTGACTGGAATATTTAAATCGGTGTATGTAGAGCCTTTATGTATGTGGCAGATTTTGTTTTGGATATATGATTGTTTCCGAATAATAAAATTTAAATTAAAAATACCGATAAATAAAATTTTAAAGTAACATTATAAAGAAATTTACGCAATAATGAAGTAACAGTTGAGCAAGAAGTTGAGCAAAAAACAATTAAAAAATAAATTTTTACAAACATAGAAGTAGAAAAGTAAAGAAAAATAACTTTTTAACTTTAACTTTTTTATTTGGAAAGAATTTGAAATATTGTTATAAAGTTTATATTACTCAATATGATACAATAGGGATTTTAGAAAAAACTCTCAATTTTTGGAAGAACAGAAGAACTCCAAAACATATTATTGATCTAAAGTTTCAAATAAACTTTTTGTTTTAAAAGAGAACACAATGAAAAATATTCATAACAAAAGATTTTGTAACTTGTACATTATGTAGGTACTTTTTTAATGTGTTGATGTTAAGAGTTATTTAATTTAATTTTGATACTTTTGTAATTTTGATACTTTGGGCATCGTGGCTCGGTTATACATTTTTTTTTAATAATAAAAATCGCGACATCCAGTTCCCCCGCCCAACACGCAATACCATTTTAAATGAAACTCTTTAACCGGATTGATTAATGGCGTATATTAAGAATACTTTTCAGTAGTCCGTGGTAAAAAAAACTAAATCAAATTGAGGCCAGTCGTGGCACACGAGCACAAAGTGTGTGAGTGTCTTAACACTAGGTTCCCTCTGCCTACCCTGCTGTGTGCGGGATACAGCGTGAAGCTAGTTTCATTTTAATTTTTTTATTAGGGTTCCTTTTTTCTTTTAAAGATACGGAACCCTAGAAATGAAAATAATTCAAAAATAATCACTTCCCATAGATGGGAAGCGAATCCACAGTCATCCACAGGTCTATTCCATTGTGGTATATAGTACATAAATGTACGTACATATATATACAGAGGTATGTTAATGCTTCAATACTTCTGATTACACGCTTCAATAGATGATTAACTAATATCTGACTCTTGACTTTTGGCGTTTCTTTACAATCTTTTCACATCATATCTCCATCAGTTATCTATACAATAGATAAAAGCAAATAGCATTTGACTCGAAAGTGTATAAAACTTCCGTGTGGTCAGAAATTTTATTTCAAAAGTTAATAATATGATTGTGAAATAGCTGAATTGGTGATTCATTTAGTGACCCAGTGACACGTTACTCTGTTTTCATATCTAAGTGATAGAAATTATATTTTCCATTCTCTGTTTGTCTGTATTTAAAAGAAACGATGTATCAGAACTATACTGATCGTTAATCAAGAAGAACTTAGAACTAAGTCAGTCTATTTTTCTATTTTCTGCTCATTTTCTGTTTCAAAGAGGAAAACAGCTTTGTATAAATTGATCAGACCGGAAAAACAGTATATACTATTCAAATTTTTTTGAAGCACACGATCATATAAAGATTTTCAACAACACAATTTAAGAATATTATAAATATAATAGGTACTAATTTTATTTACTGACCAGCAACTAACGCAAATTCACAATGGTTGACTGTTAGAAATTTATCGTTTATAAAAACATCTTCATGTTCAGTTAGAATAGACATATCAATAGAGCATTAAGAAGCGTGCGCTTTTATTCTTACCAATACTTTATACATCTGACGTTCTTTTATTCTATAGTATTAAAGTTCAAAATGTTCACTAGAACTGTAGAAATTTGATATTGATTTATGATGCGGTACGGACACCCAACAAAAAAGTGGCATGAATAGAACAAGAAACACAAATGAATGTACTACAATACAAGTAATTGTTTAGACAAAAGAATTAAATGTGACTTTATTAGTAATAAAAGGCATTGGTTCTAAAATAGACTTTATTTGTAGTATGTTAAGATTGAATATTCATTTTCGATATCTGATGCAGCGTTAGGTGCTTTCGAAGTAACGTCTTGATGGTCAAAGCTTTCGCCGCGTACATTTTAGTTAATTTTAACGACACATTCACAATAGAAAGGCATTACAAAAAGATCCATAGTTTCTGCTTAGCGATTGCCATTCTGTTACTGTTGTTTTATGATTTCGGTATTGTCTCTCGGACAATGGTTATAAGAAGGATTATTCTGTACATTATACTAAAACAATGGTTAGTTTGAAAGTTTAAATTTAACTGTATTTACAGGGTTTGGTTACCGGAACATATTGTGCAGTTATTTTCTATTCTATGTATTTAGTTCAAATATAATTGCCCTTGTCGGCAGAATCCCGCTGCTTCGGTACCACTAAAGGACGGTTAAGAAGAAATCAGTCGCGTGACAAATTTTTTGGTGACAACAAATGGTAATGGGTGCAATATAATTATTACGGTGATGTTTTTAGAATAATAAGATAATTATTTTGGGAAAAGTTTAGAATTTAAACGGACAATATTTTAGTTATATAATACGTTTGAAGAACCATTGATTTACTACAAACAAAATATATATTTATATAAAGTATGCAAAAATGCTGATCAATTTAAGGATGTCCCTTCTACTTTTCATTAATTTCCAAGTCAATGAGGGAAGACGGCATAATATTTTTATATTCTTTTGTCAATTTAACGTTCTATTAGTATTTTTTTTTCTAGAAGTGATTAGTCTAAAAACTAATTCTTTGAATTGTAATAACATAGAGGCCGTTGTGGTGCAGGGGAACTAGCGTGCGATTGTAAACGCAACGGTTGTGGATTTGATTCCCAATTGGAGAAATCAAATATTTTATGTTTTCATTTCTTCGCTCTAGTAATGAGGTAAAGCGCGGCGTTGATTTCCGCAACTCAACACGCAATACCTTAAGAATGGAACAGAAGTGTTTTGAACATAGTTTCAAGACACCATTCTCCACTTTCCGCTATTTTAGAATGCATTGCTTGCTTTGTTTACCAGAGCTAGGAAATGCCAGGAATATAAATAATCATTCGATCAGGTAGGGAAATCGAACTCACGACCGTCATATTGTGCCAGGACTTACAGTAAAAATATAGTACATTAAAACGAAATACAGATTTCAACTAACTATAGAAGTTAAAACCAATCATAACTTGGACGAAGTTTGGCAAATTTTAAATATCTTAGAGAGGATGAAGAAAAAGGAGAACAATCAATTAGGACTGTCACTTGCAGGGTGCAAAGTTGGTAAGTTGAAAATTGTATTGATCATATTTATGTTTATTTATTTTGGCAATTGTCATATTGGTTCGATTACGAGATTGTAATTCTAAATATATTATTTTTCATCTTCACGTATTTTCTTGCATAGCAGTGTAGGCAGAGGGAATCTGGTGTTAAGATATTTTGTTTCCCATTTTTATTTAAGACGAGAGAATCGAAAACGCGATGTATTCGATTCTCACAAGGGACATTATATGTTAAAACAACCATTTCATTTATACTTCTCTCGAATAGAAAGCAACTTAACAAGCAATGCATCGAATCAGGCAGAAACTGGAGATCCGTTCTTCCTGTCTTGACAGATGACTTCTACGACTGTCTAGGCAGAGGGAACCTGGGAACCTAGTGTTAAGACACTCCTTTCCCATTAAGACACTTCCATTCCCGACTTTCCGACGAATTGGAGGCATAGCTTGATGGAGGAATTGAATTACTAAATACTTTATATACTCGAGTGGGAATTGAATCTGCAACGAGACGAATTTACAGCCACTATCTTATCTATCTTCTTATATCTTATATACTTCTATCTTCAACAAATATCTTAAAAAAATCTTACCCGTAAACCGAAAATTATAAAAAATATTTCATCAAAACATATCATAGCTACGTTTCACACCCCAACTAAAACTAATTGCACAAGCGACCCCAAAATTTACAAACAAACAAACGTACAAACATAAAGAACAGATTAGTCAAGATCCTGATCGTATTTAAGATAAATAAGTATTTTTGCTAAGTACAGATTTAGATGGTCCGATAAAGGGCAGCTGTGGGGCTGCTTGGTCGGGTCGTCGAAAAAGTTATCTTATTTGAACTATCTGGCACAATGGTACGGTAATACGGAAGTATACGATAGTATTTCCGGTCATTTTTTACTTTTTTTTTTAATAGAAATAGTAGCTTTCTAGCATTTTTTAAAATGTTATTTCACACTTTGGAAAATAAAACATTTTAGAAAAAATATTAAAATTGTTGAAGTGTTTTAATGGGAACGGAGTGTCTTAAAATTAGATTCTAAAATTCCTTTTGCTTATGTGCGGGATACAGCGTGAAGTAAAAATTAAATTAAACGTAGCACGGTTTACTTAGGCTGTGGTTGGACATATTTCGGTTGACAGTCTCTAAGAGACTCGAGTTCTATTTTTAAGTAAATTTTATGAATTTCTACTTTACCTTTGCATAAAAACTAATACGTAGAAATTTGTTAATTCTTTTACTATGGCAACTTACCAGTATTTTTTTACAAACAGATACTTCCTTAAAAAAATACTCAATCATAAATTTAAATATGTAATATACGTAGCGTTGTTATTTATTTCGCACTGGGAAGTAGGACGGATACATTATGTGCTTATCTATACTAATTAATATCATAAAATAAAAAAGAAAACAGCTTCACGCTGTATTCCGCACACAGCAGGGTAGGCAGAGGGAACCTAGTGACACTCTGTTCCCCAATTTCTGCCGAATTCGGGAGGCATTACGTGTTGAGTGGCAGATCTCAATGCCGCGCTTTATCTCGATACCAGAGCGAAGACAGAGTGGAGATCGAACCCACAACTAGTCGGTTTTACAGCCATACTTTGTGCCACTGCGCCACGCCTCGCCTCAATATCATAAAATTAAAGAATTTGTTTAGTCGAACGCGCTATGATCTCAGGCACCATTACTTTATATTAAAAGGTCATTTTGTTCTAATAGTCTCTCTAGGAAGGTTTTAAACTGTATTAATTAAATAACGTTAAACGTTATGACGTAAATTTTAACGACGCAAGTGAAGCAGGTTCCCTGGTTCTGCTATATCATATGTACGATATCTACACGATAAATAAAATAACGGCACATTTCAATATTATTAGTATTATTATTAATTTATATTATATATATATTTATATCTATTATTATACTATAAATAAAATAATATTGAATAGCTATAAAGTTATAAACGCAATAGGATTATATCAATTGTTATATGGGACAGATAACTAAAGGCGGCTATTTTGAAATCAAAATCCCGATTTAAAATCCATACCGCAAACACTTTTGTTTTTTTTATATGGAAGCATAAAAGTTTGTAATTTAAAGACAATTTACAATTTTTATTGATTTCAGTATCGTAATAAATATATTACTTTAGTCTATAAAAAAAAAGCTTAGAGGTAGAGCTCTTCTTTTTGAACATTTTTTCCTTATTTCAGCTTCACACTGTATTCCGGATGCAACAAGTCTTAAAACTCTAGTCTCAACGCGAACCCACTTTTGGGACTGTCATTGCGTGTTGGGTGACGGAACTCACCGCCAACTCTTCTTCTTATCAGATCGTAAAAAAAATAGCCATTATCAAATAATTATACAAATAGTCATACATTTATAAATTATAAACTACCAAACGCACTGGTAGGTACTTATATCAAAATATATTGTTTCGCATCAGCTGTGTACATGCAATCGTAGTACAAAAGCGTAATTTTGTATTCATACAGGATAATCCACAATGTATACGATCAAAATAACTATAAAAATACAATGAGCTTAACCGTGTACCCTAATACGTCCAGAGCGGGATGTATGGAGGTTTTAGTTCTATTATACTGTTCTATGTGGCAATTGATTTCTATACGTGTTGCAGTACCTTGCTTTGTCTGCAAATGGTTGCTATTTTTTATATTTTATACGGGATACAGTGTTGCACTTACTGCATACTATACTAATATTCATTATATTACATTTTAAAGATATTTTTATTAGAAATTAAAATTTTTCAACATTAAGATTAGATCCAGATTTTGAGGCTAGTCGTGGCGCAGCGGCACAAGGTGTGCCTGTAAATCGACTGGTTGTGGGTTCGATCCCCACTCGAGGAGATGATATATTTATTTACATATATTATATTTATTTGCATTTCTTTGTTTCAACACGCATTACCTCCAGAAATTGGCGGAAAGTGAGGGACGGAGTGTCTTAACATTAGGTTCCCTCTGCCTACCCTGCTGTGTGCGGGATACAGCGTGAAGCTGAAAAAAAAAGATTAGATCCTATACCCATCGCATTCAATCAGACTTCTCACTGTACCATTAGGACTATAACACAAAACACAACAAATAACTATCGATATAACAATATTTACAATCAATAATTTGCTAAATAACAGTGAATTACGACATACAGTATTGTGTTCCATACAAACACCCTTTCACAGGCGAGCAATAACTGCCACATGACAATGCCAAATTAAATTTAAACCCATACATACATAAAACTATAAAAAAGTTGGTCGTTTCAAATAGAAAGATTCTCTTTACACGCATTCTATAGACAATTGGATGGTATAAATCATAGAGTTGACAAGAATGTTTATGTACCACCATAAAAATATCATAGCCAATTATTATTCAATGGAAATTGAACCTTGTACCGTTTGTGATAAGGGTGTGGTGGGTTTTAACCGATTTGGCGTAAAGTGGGTAACTAGCATGCGTCCGCCGCCCCATCAGTTAAAACGTAAATTATGGGTACCCTAAATAATGGAAGTAAAAAGAATCATTCGCTAATGGATTTTGTTCTCAAAAATTAATTTGGGGTACTCGACGGAACTTGTGTAAGCACCCAATCAGTTGCAACCCTAACTAGGCAGGGTTGCAATGTTAGAGAAAGATTGCTTTTTTTCATTACCTTCGTCTTCGTCTTCCCAAAAAATTGTGTTAGTTAAAAAACGTATGAGAAATGTGATTGCTTGACTGTTTAATATTGAATAATAACCATATTTGACGAAATGAGGAGAAGTAAGGGACAATGGTCCTGATAATTAATAATTAAACAAAAACTTTTTTATTATTTACATATTTCAATTTGAAATTAAAGCCAAAAACACCCACAATTACGTCAAATGATTATGAAATATCGCATTTTATTTTTCTCACATAAATTTTTCTTTTACCGTTTTCTACATATTACATGTACATAACAAAAACTACAAAAACAGGTAAAAATTCTACAATTTACAAATAAAATATATTTCTTTTATTAATCTTACCTTACTATCGTATAGCCCTAGCCAAGCCAAGGGTGACAAATCTCCGTTACAGGGCTGAAGTGGTATTGTTTAAGCCCTTTAAACTTTTTAATTTATTAACCAAAAGGGTTGGAGTCGTAAAAATTACTTTTATTGTTTGTAACGACACATCAGCCTACGTGATAACGATTTCTGCCTTATAACTCATATATAATAAATGCGACCAGTACGACAAGATCAACGTATTATTATTAGTGACTTTTATTAGAGTTGTTGCTTATATTAACTTTGAGTGTGGTGTTCAAAGTCAAGTGTTTTTCTATTAAAGGTTGCAATGAAAACTTGTTTGTTTCAATTGTATTGTGATTTATTGTGGGAATGTGACGCTGTTGTGGTGCAGTGGGGAAGTGTCTTAGTATACGTGATGGTTGTAGGTACGATTCTCAGGCAGGGAATGGCTATGTAGTACAAGTGGTTGTGGAAAATATGGTGAGAAGTTGTACTAAAGAGCAAATAATGTCTCTCTTAAGGTACGTATAAAAAAATTACGTAGCAGTAATCGACCATATGCCTATTGATAGACGTCTAACACTCTTGTCTATTACATTATCCAAACATTATCTATCATTATCCAAACATTATCTATCATCTGGGTTAGTGATAGTCTATAAAGCTAAAACACGAACTTATCTTTCTATGATATAAGGAGAGTTTTTTTTTCAACTTCTTTTATTTACCTCAGCAGCTTATGACTTTCGTATCACATGGTTAGCAGAATGAACCTAGTATTATTATTCTTCATTACCTACATAGAGCCCAATTTTGGAAACGGCGGAGCTCAACGCCGACAAAACCACTATTATATTTTTCTTAAGAAAATTATTATTAAACAAATACCAATATAAACTTTTTTCAGATTATTTTCATAGTATATTTCAATACTTGTTAAATATAAATGTGGGACGATAAATAAAAGTTTGTTAACAAAAGCTCCTATCAAACTAACCTTTCACGGTAACAATATATAACTTTGAAATCGAAAGGCAACTTTGGTAAACTAAATTTCACTTCGTATTCAAAACGCGGTTTCTTATAAGGGGGAAAACATTATCAAAATCGCGACAGCACTCCACGGAGGCCGCGTGTTGATTCTATCAGAAATCTGCTTGAAAATCTTGCATTCCCGTTAATGTAATACGATTCATTATTATTTTTTAATTTTTTTGTCTTCACGTTGCATGCTACTCATACAGCAGTATAGGCAGTGGGAATTTGGGAACCTAATGTTGAAACACTCCGTTCCCATAAAGATACTTTTATTTCCGTTGTATAGTGGAATTTACTTCGTTGTCAGAGCGAGGAACTTAAAATATTAAATATTTCACATCCTCGAGTGGGAATCGAACCCACGACCTATCTCGTCTTTTGTCACACGCTTGAGCCCCTGCGTCACTACTGCATATTACAATTTTAAGTTCTTTTTTTTTATTTTTGGATGAAAAAGTACTTACATGAAAGTAACTAGATTTATAAATTCCAAGTCTATAAATTAAATTTTACTAGAAGAGTACTACTATTATGTCAACGCATGACGATTTAAAGATATTTCTTGAAATAAAAAACTTTTTTATTCGCTTCGATCTTTTCACTTTTTTACTAAAAAAAGCATTCCAAATTATGACAGATTCTTTAAATATACATATGTAAATTATTGTGGATTTTATGACTATATTAATATATAACTAATTGTTCAAATCGACATCAACGAAAGTACCTACATTGATCCCTAAAGTCTGTAGGAGAAAAGGTCATGTTATTGTCAGGGATATTTCTTATAGTGATGTAGAAAAACCCTTTCCACTCTTGTACTGTGATAATGGACTTCATTAATTTCGCTTATACAATTTATTCTATTTAAATATGTATGTCGTCTATATTGGGACCACAGATTTATACTCGGCGTGTGGTTTTTTTTTATTCTATAAAATGCGGCGTTAAGTTGCACCATTCGCCACAAACTTCGGTCAAATGTCGAAAATGGAATGTATAAATTCTAAATAACTTGCTGTATGCGGGATCTCTCTTACTATGCCTATGTGCGGGAGAAAGTTAAATTTAAAGATTCTTTAACGCGAAATATATTATTTATCTCTTAAAAAACCCTCACCACCATATAAAGTTAACTGCAATAAAAAACAAAAATTACGTATATTTGAAAACAAAAAAAAAAAAACATTAGGATGATATTTTCCACACCTAGAACAAAAATTTAAAAAAAAGAAACACATCATTATCACCTGCAACAGTTTTCCCGAGAGACGTCCCATATTTCCAATTCCCGCTGTCGATTATACGAAAAACCTTAGTTCTATAGAAACAGCCGCCCAAATCGTGTTGACACTTACATTTATTAAAAACACCCAAAACAACATTTATTACTATGTGATAAAGTTTCAGTGCTATTTCGTGGGTGTCTTCCTAAATTGGTCGGTTCAAAAGTCGATATTTTATTCGTGCTTGTTAAATTTCATTGTCGTTTAGAGATTTACTTGTATGTAATTCCTTATGGGATAAAGTTTATTTTATTCAAATACAGCACCCTCTGTTAATATAAAAAAATGCTTTCTTTTTGCCGCTACAAAAGGATTGTTAGGACACGTTACCTTTTATATAGATGAGTAATGCTTATTGAAATACTGTAGGAGGATTCGAACCCGTGAAGAATCATTCGTGGATGCCGTCAAAGTACCGAGCCATCTAGGCTATATGAGCGTATTTTTATTTTTTTAGCTTCATGCTATATCCTGAACGTAGCAACGTAGGCAAAGGAAACCTGCGACTCTAATGTTAAGACACTCTCTTTAACCACTTTCCCGTTTGCAATAATTATGTTTGTCGTAAATATTAACATTTTTTATAATTTACACATTTTTCTTACGTAAAGCGGTGAAAAAAGTACAAAGGACTATTGTACCTTTTTCGCCGCTTTACGTTAATATATGATGCTTTTCTAAAGAAAGTACGTGATGCTTTTCTACAGAAGGTTACTTTATCATTATCGTCACAACAATTATGGCGGCCATTACTGGACATACGCTTTCCCTAAGGATCTTCACGACGATCGACCCAATGTTGTTCACATTTCCTGTGACCAGGACGGTTCATTATGTGATGGCTCAGCGTACTGCTACTTTAGCTGAGCATTTCTTAAAGCAATATCGGTTAATTTAGTTTTTCTACGGATGTCCTGATTAGTGATTCTATCACTCAGGAAAATACCAAAACAAGAAAATTACTTACTTAGTCAAATCAACGGAATTTAGCTATATGGTTGGACAATAGAACATTCAAAGCTTAGATTTACAATCGCCACAAAAGCTGGGACCCACACAAAAGATGCATTGTTTTAAACAAGATGACAATTGGTCACAGTGGATACCCAACATTGTGCATTATACCCGCAAATGCAAAGAAAACACTTAAAATACTAAAATGACTAACAATATGTGCCCTTATTCAACAATCTTTTATACTCGGTTCCCGCTAAAAGTCCCAGCCGAAGCGCCCGCAGTGTCGCCAAACGCGTGAAATTATATAACAATAGATGGTAATGATCCGTTACGGGTGAAAAATATAAATAAATATATATGGATGGCTGTGCTATGCAAAATCCTGTACAAATTTGAGTTTAAACAGCTTAAAGACTTCTTGGCTAAAGTCAAAGAGAAGATTGTTATACAAATGAGGTCACATCAGCTATACAGGTTGTTATGTGGTCATGAAAGGTTTTGTTCTGATATATTATATTTCATATATAACATAGATTGTAGTTACTTTGTTCATGTACTTTGTATATATAAATAAAATTTTAGTTATAAATCACTGATAGAGGCCGTCGTGGCGTAGTGGGGCGGGTGTGTCACTGTAAGCGTGACGGTTGTGCGTTCGGTCATCATTCAGGAGTATGAATTATTATTATTTATTTATATTTTTTTATTTCGCTCTGGTAACAAGGCAAAGCGCGACGTTAACTTCCACCACACAATACGCAATTCCTCGAAAATTCGGCGGAAAGTGGGAATTGGAGAGTCTTAACAATAGGTTCCCTTTGCCTACACTGCTATATGCGGAATACAACGGGAAGCTAATAAAAAACATTCTTAAAAACTAGCTTCCAGCAGCCGACTCTACTCGCACTGACTATTCTTCATTCGAATTCAAAATATAACGCGTAGCAGGGCGGATTTTATTACTATGCCTTGTCTTGCCAGTCGAAATAAAAATAATTCATTAATTCTTGAAAGAAAAATAATAAATTTTCTCGAGTAGGGATCGAATTCACAACCGTCGCGTTTACACTCGAATGCTGTCACATTGCGCCAGAATTGCCTTACATTTATTTAGTGGTTAAAAAGCTTTAGCGAAGCTTACATCAAGATGAATTTAATATTTTTTTTCTAATAACGGAAACAATCTTTGCCTCCAACTTTAAAAATATAGGCTACCTTTAAGACAGAAGCAAACAAATTCAACAATTACTTATGCTATTTAAAGTTTGAAGTAACGTCAATGCAAATAGATGTATTCAAGACACACCGTTTACCAGTATTCTGCAGGGGGTCTCGCAGTCAAGGTATTTTGTTTCCGCATTTTAGCCGTACACTAACATACAAACAAGATTTATAATATTTTTTTTTTCTAAATAAATTTACAACTGTTTGTCATTTACAAAGAGTAGCTTCTGCTTAGTTACAGTGTTTCGTTATGTGGTGAAAGCTTATTATGCTTTTATTTCTTATAAAGGTGTCCCTAAGGGAATTATTTTTGGTCACATTTTGTTTGTTTTATTCAAAAGTGTAATTCTTTGAGGTACTTTACTTGTATTATTTCTTTTTTTTGTTTATATTGATATAAAGTGTAAAATAAAAGACCTTTTAAATAATAAGTCTTTATTTTAAAGGTCACTTATACCTTCCGGTCTCAAGATGTTATTTTCCTGCTGTATTATATTTTAGAAATCAAATTCTTTTATTTGACACCAATATTAGGTGGGTTGTACAAAAAATTCTTATTTACTATTTTGATGCGGCGGCCATTCTATATTAACAACAATATTTATTATATGTAATTTCTTATCACCAAAATTGAACAAGTAAATAAGTATTTCAGCTTAACCGAACACTGGTAAATGCCTAAAATTGAGTTGCCTCTAGAAATCGAGTGGAAATTAAAGAACGGAGTGTCTTTACTCTGTGCGGACCCTGCTATGTGGACAAAAGCGTAAAGCTGATTATTTTATTAAATAATTATGAAATTACTATGGATTTTATGTTTTTTTGCGTACCCACCCTCTTCCTACCTTGCTTTCTTATATTTAAAATAAATAAGATCGTTATATAAGTACGTAACGTCAAATACCATTTAAATACAAAACAAGAAGATGAATCATACATCCCACAGAAACACAACTTAAAAAAAGTTTTCATTTCGAAAACTTTAACCTACAAGGAGGTCATTTACATGTGTGAGTACACTGGCGTCGGCCCGTCTGCCCGTGATATCTCGGGAATGCGGTCCCGTCAGTATCACATAACTTTAGGGGTTATCTTTACTAAATCAATCGATTCATTTTATGATTGTTAAATAAAAATTTTGTATTCCTTCCTTGGGCTTAAATTTCACTTTCTTTAAATTAAATGTTAAGTTTCATTATATTTATAAATATTTCTTAAATCATTATTTATGTGCATGTACCAGTTCTGACTTGAATTGTTTTTGTTCATTACCAAGTGACACCAAAAAACTAAAAAAAAAAAAAATTACGTTAAATCTCCCTAAGTGTACTATTTAATTTCTCCATACACATTCGTGTTTAAATAAAATAACAATATGAATATAGACTTGCCTATTTACGTTACTATGATGTTTTCATTTTATGGTGCGTCTTAATACAGAATAGGCTGATCATCCCACACGTTTCAAACAGTCAAATAACATTATTATGTATCTTAAATACTAACAAAGTGAATTGTTAACGAGATTTCGACTCTATCGCCTAGGTAATATGGAAAGAAAGTATTTTTTCAAGTATTAAAGCGTATTTTGAAGTATCTTAGCCGCTTGATCAGCGTTCAAAGGGCCACAATGATGGTACGCCCGCTTTTTACAAGGTTCGGTATTTATAAACCATCCTGTTGAAGAAGTATTCAATTCTAATCGTATTTTGTTGATGTATGTAGATTTGAAATCGAAATCAACAAAATAAAAACTATAATATTATAAAGCTTTAAAAATATTAATAAGGTGTGTACAAATATCCATTTATTTACTAAAGGAAAGAAAAGCTGCTACTTATGGAAACCGACCTGGTCGGTTTCCAGGAGGCGCGGGTTCGAGTCCCGCTACGTTCAAATTTTTATACGTTTTCTAAATAAGTATTTTTCTTTCCTAAGTGTGGAATAACACTTTAAAAAATGTTTAAAAAAGAAAAGCTCATTGGTCAACGTTTGGAGGCAACGCAACGAGTGGAAGAAAAATATTTAAGAAATAAAGAATTTTATATCTATTACTACAAAAAATATTTTCATATCCTCGCTCTCCATTTAATACGCCATATCTCAAAAATTGACGGAAATTAAGGAAAAAATAAAAAAATTAAGCCAAAACTCCTCGAACCCACAATATTGCGATTTGTCTTGTTACCAGAGCAAAAAAATTACAAAAAATAAACATATAAAGTACCAGTCGAACTAACAACCGTTGCATTAACACTTACCACTGATCCATCACGACCTCAATATATTGTATATATCTACAGATATAATCGAACTATAACATTTTAACGAGTCATTAAATATAAGACTATCTTGGTTTAAATCTAACATTTAGAGGTGACGTAAATTTCTATACTTTTGTATACACCGATCAAACAATTGTATTCATTCGTCTGTATCATGATAGCCGCAAAATATTTACGAAAATTGACACCAAAGGAACCTTGCGGGCGAAGACGCGGCTTACTTTGATGTGCTTAAAGGGAAGTTTCTCTATATCGATTTATATTAAAATTATATTTGATATCTAGTATAAGACAATAACTTTTGGTTTTGAATTCAAATAAAAATATTAGTTGTATAGAGTATGATAGCGTCTGGCTATACCAGCAACGGTTGTCGGTTTCATTCCTGTTAGGGAGAATATTTATAATAATATTATTTATATTTATTATTTATCATTAAAATTAAAATTGGACAGAAAATGGGGAATGGGGGCCTGGGATGGCTTTTACACTAGGCATCTTCTGCTTACTTTGCTATAATATGCAGAATACAACGTGAAGCTAAAACAAACCTAATGACACAATTCATCGGATTACTTAAAAGAGCGAGAACATGATAATGCAATTCACTCGATCAAGTGAGAATCGAATCCAGAGCCGATTGATTTTCAGTTGAATGTTGGAGCAATGTGCCACTACGTACACATATAGAATTAAATTAATGGAAACCAAAAAAACATATATTAATACATCATATTGTCTACAAAATTAAAAACAAAACAAAACAAAAATAAAATAAGATAAATATATATCGTTTTAGATAAACTCTACCTTTGATAAATGATAAGAAACTTATTTTTAGATTCACTTATTGTTAGCGATGTGGCTTTTAAGATGCGCCGATAAGGATGAGGTTGACAAAGCGGTCGGCAGTGCTTTGCTATATTCAGAGATCCTTGTCCAGTTAATTGTATAATAGCAGAAAAATTATATCTAAATTTATGTTTTTATAACTTCAAGTACCATATATCGACATTACAACCTTATTAGCGCAATTGCATTCTGGGTCGGTACGATATGGGTATCCTCAAAAAGTGATTCTACCTCCTTAAAGGCCAGTAACACCCCTGTAGCCTCGCCAGTGATACAAAAGTATGTGGTCGAAGATGACTACTTACCTAACCTGCTACCAGGTGATGCGCGAGCGTCTATCTCAGACTTGAGAGCGGTTTATAAATATGAGCTTCAGTAATAGGGTCGAAATAGGGACTGCGTCTGACTGCGATGCGTCTACTGCGAAAAATTAGAACTGCTCTAGACGAGTGTCTTAACACAAGGTTTCCAGGTTCCCTCTGCCTACCCTGTTACATCTGGTTAAAAAAGATTTTTAAGAACGTGGTTGATGAACCACTAATTTCAAAGATTACCGCAATCAACCAAAGAAACTCTTCAACCTTATAATATTAGTACAGATATATACAATAACAAATATTTACTGGTGTAGCCATTTACACTACAGCCTTAAAGATCCGGTTACCTGCAAATCATAAAACACCTCGAATCCATTTCAAAACCGCAGAATGTCCTTCATTGATATTTTATAATTAGTTATTCATCGTCTCGGGTCAATTTTATGGTGCAAAGTTTATGAGATGGACTGGATTTGACAAGCGCGTACATTGTGAGCCCTTATTATAGTTTTTATTTAATATTTTTCGAAATTATTTTTTTGTTATTAATTTGATTCCAGACAGTATGTATTATGAATATGTGCGTGGGGAACGTAGTGTCCGTAAGTTGGGTACGATCTAAGTTTTTTCAGCTTACCCTGCTGTGCACGGGATAAACTGTGAAGCTGCTACATCTACCATTTAAAGCAGGAAGGGCAGAAAAATCTAAGGGCTAAGTAAGAGTTACGTTCTGCGCTTATATGTAGTTATGTTAAATAATTAATAGTTAATATAAATTCTATAATAATTTTTCTTCCTACACTTACTGTCAGATTATACTCAAATTCTACAAAATTTTGTAGGATTCCGTTATCGAGTGAGTGATAGTGATGAAATTACTAAACTGGAATGTCGAAATTTGGCATGTAGGTGGGCCAAGGAGTAAATGAATGTCTCAAAATTCTTAAAAGCCTTAAAGTCCACGGTTTTTATTAAAGTAATAAGGACGAAACGCAGTGACCCCAAAGCGACACTAACAAAGTTGTTCTAAAAGAATTTGAGGAACGTCCGTTCTCTATATCCACAAATTTTAATATAAGTATATATATTTTTAATTTATTATTCATATTAGCTATCATATTACAGCTTATATCATATATGCTTTAATGTATAATTTTAGTGGTTATTTTGAGTTGACAGTTTTATAGTCATCCTCATACGTCCGTTTCGTCTAACGAAATTGAGTCACTACGTATCCTACGTCCATCCGTTTGAGGCTGACGTGGCGAAGTGAGACAGCGTTTAATCTAAAATTGCAAATTTTTTGATAGTCGAATTAATTTTATATACAAATTATACATTTCTTATAGAAACCGTGTTAAATCAAAGAGCCATAGCAAAAATAATAATATATCTACATACATTATAGTAATTTTAATTTATGTCTGATATTTATATATTCGAGATTATTAAGTTGAAATTAATATTTTATTTATTATTCTTATAGCTATAATTAGATTTATGATTTAGCCTTTGGGAAAACCTTAGAGTAATTAATAAATTAAATAAATAAATCAGCTTCACGCTGTATCCCGTGCACAGCAGGGTAGACAGAGGGAACCTAGTGCTAAGACACTCCGTTCCCCACTTTCTGATGAATTTTGGAGGCATTGCGTGTTAGGAGGCAGAACTCAACGCCGCGCTTAACCTTGACACCAGAGCGAAGAAATGGAAATATAAATTTAAGTAAATATTTCATTCAAAGGGGGTCCAAGATGGAAGGCTTGCTCGCAGCGACCCCTGCCAGCCCTTACGAGGGCTGCAACGTTCCATCCGCCACGTGCACCTCGAGAGAGCGCACTGATAGGGCGTCCCCCCAAGGCGACGCGCACCAGTGCGTCCCCGCTGGTGTGTCAAGTGGCGACGAATGCGGCGTTGGGGACCGCCACCCAACACGCCATGTCCGGTACGGCGGGAGGTGGAGGACGGAGCTACAAATAGCTACGTGGAATGTAAGAGGAGGGATGGAAGAAAAGATGAATGAATTATTAGATGTGATGGATGATAGAGATTTGGATGTCGTTTGTGTGACAGAGACCAAGCGAAAGGGCAATGACACGACCGATTTGCCAGGCAGTCGGGTCGCTTTCTGGGCCGGCGTACCAGAGAGCGAGCGGGGCTGTCAAGGTGTAGGTGTGTTATTGTCCTCTCGATTGGTTAGTGCAGCGGTTGAATACAAGGCGATCAACCCGAGACTGCTTTGGGTTCGCTTCAAGCTGGGGTTAACAAGAGTATTCTTGTTAGTGGCGTATGCGCCAGTATCCTCAGCTCTATTAAGCGAACTCGAGGAGTTTTGGGAGAGTGTCAGGGATGTTCTAGGTAGCGTTAGAGGGAATGAAAAATTAATAATATGTGGCGATTTGAACGGATGGGTCGGAACTGCGCGAAGCGGTTACGAGGGAGTGTTAGGTCAGTATGGTGACAAGAGAATAAATGAGGCTGGAAAGCTTATATTGGAAATTTGCAAGGAAAGGAATTTGTTTGTGGCAAACACTATGTTTGACCACAAACAAATTCACATGTATACATGGGAGCGAACGGAAGGGAAAAGTATGATTGATTTATTCCTAGTGGATCAGCGTATTCGAAGCCAAGTCATGGACACACGAGTGTTTAGGGGTTCTGATCTGGGAACAGACCACTATCTAGTCGTTGCTAGAATAAGGGGTCTGTTCGCGGGTTGGCGCAGCTACACGAGGTGTCCAGACTTGGAGTCAAATTACCGCATAAGAAGCTGGAAGCTTCAAGATCCACCGACTAGAAAGGAATATCAAGAAAGAGTTTCCAAAAAGCTAGACAGCAGTGAATCTGGAAATGGAAATATTGAAGTATGCTGGCAGAACCTTAGGGATTGTATGAAGGAAGCAGCGATAGAGGTATGTGGTAAGGGTAAAAGGGGCTTTAGCAAAAAGCGTGATGAATGGTGGGATGATGAAGTGCAAGATGCAGTAGAAAGAAAGAAGAAGGCATGGCAGGATTATAAAGCCTCTGGTAAAGATAAAAGTATGAGAGAGATAAAAAAGAAAGAGTATAAGCTGCAAAAGCACCAGACGAAAGTACTGATCAAGATGAAGCGTGAAAAGGCAGGGAATGAAAGAGATGAAAGGTTAACGAACAACTTCAAGGAAAATACGAAGCTTTTCTGGAGAGAAGTTAGTGTTTCTCGAGGTTGCTCGTTAGCCTGTAGAATGAAAGGGGTGCTTTCGAAGGACGGTGAAATTCTAACAGAACAACCACACATTTTGCAGCGATGGGCGGAATTTTACAAGGAGATGTATGAATGTGATGACGCCTCAGTCTCAAGTAGCAGCGAAACGCTGAGTCTTGATGTAGCTGATGGCGAAATCAGTGTTAAAGAAGTTGAGAGTGCAATACGAAGTCTGAAATATGGTAAGTCAGCGGGAGCAGATGGAGTTACTGCCGAGATGATCAAATATGGTGGGCCACGCGTCTTGGACTTGTTCTGGTTTTTGTGCAATTTGTGCTGGAAATCAGGGGAGGTCCCAGACGATTGGCGAGGTGCGGTCATCGTGCCTTTGTATAAAGGCAAAGGTTCACAGATAGACTGCGCAAGCCACAGGGCTATCAGTTTGATTAGCTTAGGTAGTAAAGTTTATGCTAAAGTTTTAGCGAGAAGAATGCAGGAGAGATCTGAAAGGTTGTTGTGGGAGGCCCAAGGGGGCTTTAGACCTGGAAGAGGGTGTATGGATCAGATCTTTTCCCTCCGCATGATCACGGAAAAATTTTTGGCCGTTAACCAAAAAGTTTTCTGTGCTTTTGTGGACTTGGAAAAGGCGTTTGACAGAGTTGTAAGAGCGAACTTATGGGAGATACTACCCCGGTACAATGTGAGCGGACCCTTGCTGCAGGCTGTAAAGTCTCTTTACAGAGATCACTCAGCCTGCGTGCGAGTAGGAGCTGGCATGTCGCCCTGGTTTGACATCCGATCGGGTGTTAAACAAGGTTGCGCCATGTCAGCTTGGTTGTTCAATTTGTATTTGGATAGCTGTCTCCAAGGAGTGAAACAAAGTGATATGGGAGTGAAAGTAGGTGACCTGAATGTGAATTGCCTGCTGTACGCAGATGATGCAGTGCTTATTGCATCATCAGAATGCGAGTTGCAGGCATTGGTCACCACTCTGAAAGAAGGGTGTGAATATAATGGTCTAAGCCTCAATGTGAATAAGACAAAGGTTCTGATTTTTGAAAGAGATGAAGAAAGGACTGAATGTAAGATCAGTGTAAATAGTAAGATATTAGAACAAGTGAATGAAGTGGTATACTTGGGAAGTATGTTCAGTAGAGATGGGAGATACGAGATGGATGTGGAAAGGCGTATTGCTGCCGGTAACAAGGTTAACGGAGCCTTAGCTGCATTGATGAGACGGCAAAACGTCAGCACAGCTGCGCGTTTGGCCGTACACAATGCAGTTTTGGTACCGACTCTGTTATACGGCAGCGAAACGTGGGTATTACAGAAGAAGAATGAAAGGAAGATGAATGCTGTGGAGATGCGATCTCTTCGTAGGATATGCGGAGTCAGCTTAGCTGATCGAATCCGCAATGAAGAGGTACACAGAATGGCAGGTACTAGCGAGGATGTCACGGTGAGAATGAAGAAGAACGTGCTCAGCTGGTTTGGGCACGTCGAACGAATGAGTGATGAAAGAATGGCAAAAAAGATTTATGATGGAAAAGTGAGCGGTAAGAGAGGTAGGGGGAGACCTCGGTTGACCTTCGAAAACACAGTATCAAAGATACTGGAGGAAGGTCACGTAAAAAGCATGAGGACCCCCCGAAGAGCATGTATGAAGAAGTTGATGACAGTGGACGAGGCGAAAGAGGTATGTAGAGACCGTAGCGTTTGGCGCTCCGTTCTCTCTGACTACCCCGCAAGGGATAAAGCGTGAAGCTAAGCTAAGCTAAGCTAAATATTTCATCTCCTCGAGTGGGGACCGAACCCACAACCAGTCAGTTTTACAGTCACACCTCGTGCCGCTGCGCCACGACTGGCCTCATAATATATTTATGTTAAATATTTAATGTTGCCTTATGTTACATTAGAAAAACAGAACCTAGAGCCTAATATAAGTTGGGTGAAGGAAGTCAACGCAGCGCTATGTCTTATTAGAGCTAAGTAATCGGCCGAATGCGAGTCGGACTTACACACGGAGAGATCCGTACTATTATGTACAAAGATAGCCAATTTTTTTGACCGGGGAATCTAGTCTTAAGATACTCCGTTCCCATTAAAACATTCCTTATTTTCCGCTGAATTCTGGAGACGTTGCGTGTTGAGTGGTGGAATCAGTTCCACTTTACTCTGTTACCTGAGCGAAAATATGAAAATATTAAATATTTTATTTCATATCCTCGATCTGAAATCGAATTTACAACTTGTACCTCTGCGCCACAACCGACCTCAAAAAAAAATCAATCAAATATTAAACACTTAAAGTGTCTCATTCACCGTAATATATCCACAATATGTATGTGAATAAAGCGAACAGTGCTAATTGGATCGAGAAAGGTGCCGTAAATCACCTTAGGCGATGCGATGATCTTGTGATTCGAGTCCTTAATTAAAAACCGTTTATGATGTTGTAAACGCGTCTAAGAAAACCATAGAGCTATAAATATTGTTTGAAATTTTATGGATATAAAAATACTATATTACGATAATGTAAAAAGTTGTGGCGTAGGTCGTGGGTTCGATTCTTTTTTGGAAAATTCCCTCACTCAACAATCAATGTGTCAAAAATTGGAAGGAAAGTAGAGACAGAGTGTTTATTCTACTACTAGGTTCCCTATAAATGGGAAACAGCGTAAAGCAAAAAAATCGTGCATAATTCAGGCATTTGCTTCAATACAAACTTTTATAGATAGTTTTAGATCCTGAAAAATTGCTATTGTTATGGCTTTTAAAAGATTACTTTAATTATAAAATTTATTATTATTAATACAATAATACCTACAGTATAACACCACTAAAATCTGTCTTTCGCTAACTTTAAAACCTTACGTCAGAATACACAAAACATTTTACATACACACAAATATATACATATACATATATAAATAAACAATTAATTTATTTGTCACTTCTATCAGCTTCCTAGATCACGGGACAACCGCCAGTAGCCCGTCATTAGAGGCCCGCGAACTTACGACACGTCTAATTGGCTCTATATATCACTCCGTCTGTTTTATAGGTACAGTAGCACCTATAAAATTGTGAAACGTTTTGTTATTACACTAGTAACATATTATTGTTATGTATTTATGTATAAAGGTATGTATCATCAAAACGTTTTGGGAACTGCTATAATTTTTATTATCGTAGATTGGTTAGAATTCAATTTGTATTAATATACAAATTTTAGAATGTAAATGTTTTATATGATAATATATTTGATATATGTATTATAATAAAATGGTTGGGTTATTGGGGTTCTGTAACGAAATGCGACTGATATATTTTACGCAATATTCTGCGTTTAGGAGGATTGGTGGGGGAACATAGAGTTAAGACACTTTCTCATTTCTCGCCCAGATTACGAGATACTGCGTGAGGAGTGGCAGAAACGAGAAAATAAAAAAAAATCTTTACCCTCTCAAGTAATATCTGACACTGGCAAGTGAAACTGGTATAATAAATTATAACTGAAATTTATCCATCCATTGGATACAATATTAATATAATATATTTACCTTTTATTTTTAACTACACTCTCACACACTCTCTCCTATCGCTTCATAACTTATTCAATAAAAACAAAATTTTCGATATCTTAATATAAAAATAATTTTTCGGTTCGTACGATAGCAGAAGGTTTGGGCAGTAGGTACCAAAGGCCGGTAGCGCAGTAATGTGTTCTGAGGCACAATGAGTTATTATGAGATAACATCGCGTTCAATTAACATTCCGCCTATGGAGGTATCGACCCTGCTCGGCTAATAAAATATATTCTATAGTACAAATTATAAAATAGAAAATTCTGGTAAACTGTCACGTTTTAATTTCTACCTAACTACTGAATCGTATGTAAAGATGAATGAAACTAAGGTAGAAAACGAAATAAAATAATAATTATATTTGCTATTTAATAAATTTAACTTTTAAATTACAAATTTAAAGTGTTTGATCACAAAAATAGTAATTTAATTATAACACTACAAGAAACATTACAGTATTACGTAATACAGAAAGAATCAATCAAAAAAATAAATCATTTTTAAATATTAGCTATTAAAACACGTATCTTTTTTATTTTAAATACCCACAAGTACGCATAGGTAAGCACAGCAAATCAGGGAAACTTATGTTAACACACTCCGTTCCTCACAAACCGACCAAATGTAAATAATTTATACATTCGAGTGGGAGTCGAACTCACTACCGTTGCGTTTATTGTTATCTTCTCCTAAATTCTTTACATTCATGTATAGATAGATATAAACTATAGAGATACCTAATCTATCTACGTTTTAATTGACATGTTGAATGGAAACAATACCGGATTTGGAACAGTGACTGTAAATGTCAGACTGCCACGTTTATGCTGAGGCGTGAGAAATTGGGACGGCCAGGTCTGTTCTACGCGCCGGGATATGACGTTAGTATGTCAGAAAATACCTATCACAGAAAGGCTTTAACATGATGGTTGTGGGTTCGATTCCCATTCGGAGGATCGATGAAAACGGAGGGTCTTAAAATTCGAATCCCGAAGCAGACAAAATGATTTAGACAAAGGTAGACAGAGGGAACTTAGTATGGGAGTTGACTTTCCGTCGGAATATCTAGAAGACGTTACGTTAGTTTAAAATTTTTATGCTCTATCTTATGAAAACGGCGAAATAAATAATATTCAATTACCCTAAGTAACAAAAATAACCTTCTCAAGTGAATTTTTTTTTAAATACTATTTGAATACTATCATATTACGTTACTCCTACAAACGACATTTAACAAATATAAGATAAATTTAGTAAAAACCAAAGCAAATGCATATGAATAATTACCATAATATATAATAATTAATACCATCATAAATATTCTCACGAAAAAATATATCTTTAGATACCTACATATAAGCCACGCTACCTTAAATATTAATCAAAGTAAAATCGAGCTCAAATTAAATTAAACTAAGAATTGGCCCCATAAAATCTTCGCCACCGAATTAAATACAAAGACAAACATACATTTCATATAATAACTTCTAAACCTTATTATATTCGTATAAGAGTTAGTCTTTTAATATGACAGTATTTTTTATTTGGCAATTTAATGTCAACGAAAATGTCGTTTTTTTTTTAAATTCGATATGAGATTTATTGTGTATCCTGCTGTGATTTTAAGATTATTGCAAATTTTTCTTTGATTGGACGGCCGTTAGAGCACAGAAGTATTTAACTGGAATAGCATAATGCGTCGAAGGTAATATCTTCAAACTTGTATTTAACGATAGGTTATAAAATGTAATAATTGTTTTTATATTTGAACACCTTTCGTATTTAGTGTAAGGGTTAAAGATTTTATGATAAGGCACCCTTTATCCTTCAATTTACCTACTTTGAATGGTCAGTTATATTTAAGACATAGACATCCCCTCGAGCATAATTAAAAATTGTAAAAATAAAAAAAAAATAATCAAAAGTATTATTATAACTAGGATTCACGACTTTTCCCTCATAGGATTCTTCTATTCAGCAAGAACGTAGAGTTAAAACTCTCCTTTTTTATATTTTGCATTATGTATTTTTTTTTAATTCAAACTTATTAATGTAAAAATAAAATTAAATAAATAATAACAATATGAATAATAGCATAATTTTCTATACAAAATTTAGGTTTCAAAATCTAACTTAGCTTTTTCAAGGGTCATAAAAAGTATGGTAAAACAGTGTCCGATCACCGGATACGGGGGTGACATGATAAAACCCCTTTTTGAGTGTTAATGCCGTGACAAATGTTGAATTTATGCGATTCTGGCGGCGGTTAGCGTCCTGCTGTGATCGCCTTGTGGATATTGTACACTGGTGTGGAAACTAAAGTCAAAGGATATATTTTGGAAAATATACTTAAAAGTAGTTTAAAAATTATACAAAATTCATCTTGATATATTGTCGATGATGTATCAAGATGAGTTGATGATGTCGCCCGCGATACAGTTTGGATGTTAAAATATAAAATCACAAAATTTTATTCAAAACAAAAAATGACATGCTTCATAGTTTGAATGTCAAATAATTTACGACCAGTTCACTAAAATTGCTTTGACCTAACAAAAATCGGCGCAAGAAACCCAATGAGACTATATTTAGCGTAAAATGGATGTGTGTCAGTTGATCAGTAACGGAAGAATTTTAAATCAGTTTCACGCTGCAGGATACCGCATACAGCAGGGTAGACAGAGAACCTAATGTTAAGACACTCGTTCCCCATTTTCTGCCGAATTCTGGAGGCATTGAGTGTTGAGTGGCAGAACTCAACGCCGCACTTTGCCTCGGATACCAGAGCGAATGTAAAAGAATTTTAGATATTTTAATGTAGCTTAAAAGGTGACAGATCCATTTTATATTAAACATAAATATATTATAAATATATTACACACAAAAATATAACTTTTAAACCGATCGGTGTATGTACAATCTCCTTTACAACATAATATAAAATATCTTTTACTTGCCGACTCTATAATGACGCACTTTGGGTCATTTTTATGGTAGACATGGATATATTCGCGTGTTTTTAAAGGATTCTTAACACTATTATTGTTTTTTTGCGTAAAGCAGTAGTCGTTCCAGCTGGGTATTTTTTATAAGTTATAAAACAAAGAAAAAACATAAAATTAATTAGATTTGATTAGATTTTTGATATAGGATATATTGATTTGTTATAATTTTTGGAATTTAACCCCGCGCTTTGTTTTCTTACCAGAACGGTAAAAAAAATGATAGTAACTCATTTTTGCAGTGGCAATCGAATTCTCAGACGTTATTTAGCTTTTAGATATAATATTTTTTTTATAGTCATCGCCTGTAATATTATTAGCTTGGACTAAAGTCCAATAAACGGAATGTTCCTTAAAAGGAACATTCCGTTTATTTTTGTTTCTGTATTAGTTTTGAGAAATTCTCATAATGCTTCCCTACACTCCCCAACGTACAAGAAAAATTATATTCTTTTAAGTCAAACATTTTCTTCTGTGCGCTCTTTGTCTCTGTGTCTCTGTTTAAGACACTTCCGTTTCCAATTGTGAGCCGAATTCTAAAAGCATTACGTTGTAAGTGGCGGAATTCAACGCCGCGTTTTTGGCCGAAACCAGAGCGAGGAAATGAAAATATTATATTATTTCATTTCCTCGAGTGGAATTCGAAACCATAACCTATCACGTTTACAGTCACACGCTTGCGCTCCAGCGTCACGACTGGCCTGAAACATGAATCCGTTAACGAAATTTCATTTATCGAAAATGCAAAATTGAAAACAATAATTATAATATATTATAACAATAGCTATACAAAATCACAATATGTTGTTTCATAAATTAATATTAACAAAGTATGATTTATAATAATGGCAGTATTAGCGATCATCAAATTTCCACACCGCTGCCCATCAAAGCAATGTATGAGATATCCCATAGAAAATACAATGATATATTAAAATATAGAAAAAACGATCTATTCGAGTAAAGCAATTGAACGTTTACAAACTTGTAGTGCTAAATCGGTCGGAATTAAACGACCCGATGCAACTTGCCTAATGATTTAGAAATTTGAGTTTTTGCACCAAAAAAAACTCTATTTCCTTTGGATAGAGTTTTTTTTAAAGCTTAACTTTTGATCATTTAAAGTGGAAGTACTGACGATTACTATAATTCATAGTTTACCTTGTTTTCATATATTTCTCATGGTTGTTTTTTGTGTAAATATTACTTATATAGATTTATCGGTGCTTTTGCGCAAGTCTACTGGAGCGATATGAATTATTGAAAATAATCGTTTTAGGATATGATATTATGAGATTTCCGTTTGTCGAATTATTTGAAGTGCCGCTTTCTTTATATTTTATTTCCTATTTATATTATAGTGTAAGTTTAATATTTTAAGTGGCTGGCTTTGTCGGCTTCAAATTAGAACTACAAAATTATTTAAAATATGTAATTATTATATAAGGTAACTTTAAATACATACGAGTATTATGCACATATTAAAGACATTCACCTGAGAACTGCCTCGGCGTCGGCAGTAAACGCCATGGCGGTGTGTTTAATACTCACTTGATAGAATAAATTATTTTCATTTCGTTTTGCTGCTCAAAATGCAATGTCTCAAATTCAGGCGGAAATGAGACAACCAAGTTACAGCACGATTTACTGCCGTAAGCCTATGCCTCGAGTCCCGCAGGGAACGCCCTAACCGCCGACGTTGGATTGCAGCCACGTTGTGCTGGCAATTTCTCTCTCTTTAACAGATCTTTTTCTTTAAAGTTTTCTAATTTGATTCAAATTATTTAGTAACAATATGTTCAATCAGAACACCTTGAGGAATTACAGGAATATTTATACAAAAATTAAAAACGTTAAATAATGACGTCACTAGATCTAGTAAAAAAAACACTTAAAAATTTTAATTAACACAAAGAAAAAAAAGTTTATCAACAAAACGACGCGGTCTATTAAGAAATCACAAAGCGTTTTATCTTGATATGATCAACTTAGCCTCTTATTAATCAAATGGAATGCCCGACACATCATAGAAAAAACATATGTATCTGACAAATAAAAACAAAATGGCGTTAAGTTGACAGAACAAGGCACTCCGAGCTTTTAGGCACGACCTTTAATAATAACAAAAGCTTGATCAAATTTCAACGTTATTGTTTTGGATGTAGAGTTGAAATTAAATTGAATATTTCTTTAAAATAAAGCCTAAATTGTGTTTTGACTGTTTCAAATTAATACGCCTGTTAAGTTGCACAGCCCTTTACATACTTTGGAGCCGCATTCTTTAGAATTTTATTTAAGTTTATAAAATTATTATAGGTATATGTATGTCGCTTTAATATAAATATACATATATAAGTTTTTTTTATAATATATTCACTCATTTGTACGCAGTCGTTAAACAGCTTAATCATGTTCCTCAACTAATTATTTAAATTAACTTCATTTAAATATTACAATATGAGTTATGTCTTGAGACCTATAGCTTGTGTAATCAATATTTAAAATAGAAATATATTTTACAATATTAACATGTACGTAAAAAAGTTTTTTGCTTTTATATGTATAGATAAACACTTAAAAACGTTGAAAATAAACTAAAATAAGCCTATCACCGTATTGCAATATCTTTGATTAAATTCTAAATATCATGTTATAAGATATAGTAAACAAAATATACTCTCATCCATAAAATCTAAAGGATTTACTTCGAAATATTTCCATGCGCCTGCGCAGGCGTCGGTCTGTCTGGCCGTGCCTCACAAAAACTAGTTACAATGCAGCGTATTCAATTCTATGATTTCGGTTTTGAGAGGTTCTCTATTGATCTTTTTTTTATATAACAGTGGTATTAGGGCCGGTTGTCAGTGTATAAATGCATGGTATGAATAGCCAACGCACAGTGAACTTTGGAATAGCTTCTAGATCAACATCCTGTTAGAATTTTAATGCTTTTATATGTTATATTGAGATTGTATGATTCTTGACTTTTCATGTTTCTTTAATTATTGTTCTTTTATTTATTAAAAAAAAAAATCTGTTTTGTTAAGTAAATGAATATCAAATGGTATTTTATTGATAATCATCCTCTCCTCAAGAGCTTCCTATGGTTGCATAAAACATTAATTACAAATTACAAATAAAATAGAAATAAAAATGGATAAGAAATTCAATGACACAAGTACTAATGCCAATTAAAAGTTATTTCTTATAAATCAAAGTAAATCTTTTCAACTGTCAATATTAAAGTCAAGATTATTAAATCCTACAACGCCTCAATTTAAATATATTATAAAACAATTTCCTAACCGTACAAGACAAATGTATGACAGAATAATTACACACAGTGGATCCAAATAAGTGATTCTAGGCTTTCCACTCCGACACTCTCCACACGTCAAAATTAACGAACCTTTTTTGCCTCCAACAAATATATCTTATACGGTCATAATAACATCTAAATACGATTGTATAGAGGTTTAAGTGGTGAAGTTCAGCTGTATGAAGTCACTGCCACTGTGTAAGTCAAGATTTAAAAAAGCAAGACTATTAAAGAGTGGTCGAGTGTTCCTTTTATTATTACGGCGACCACGTGCCAATCACCAAATGTTATAAAGAAACTAACTACCGTTCGATTGGTACAATGGTTTGTAATAATTGTACAATTAATGTCGTAGCAAGTATATAATGATACTCGACAGTCCAAAGTAATTGGGAGTCAAGTTTTTTTTTTTGTTACAAAAGCTTTAGTTTTAAGTGCTTTGACGTCTTAAGATTTCTTTGAATTCAAGATGATGGTGGGTTGAATGAAATTTATTTTTTTTAATTTGTTATTGTATTAATGTTATTGTTTTTTTTATATATTTTTTATTCAAGCTGTATAGCAAGGTTCCCATTTTCATAATCTTTGAGTTATTGCATAAATTTTCGAGATATGGAACTATCTTCGCTAAGAGAACTGAACTCTACGTTCTTTGTATAACTAAACAGAGTACCTAATAAGCTGACCTTGAAAACAATCGACAGTCGTCTCATCCAGTTCACATATTACCTTTTAGTATGGTGTTATCTTAATATTACCATACAACAAAGGAACCAAATAATAAATCAATAACAATGACAATATTAAAATAGATACGTTATCTGACCAAAATCAGTAAGACAAGGGAAGGTAGTACAAAAGATCAAAGGGTTACCAAACGTCTATCAAACCACCTTTTATATAATTGAAAGTTTCTTTTAAGCTCCAGGCATTCTTTATTTATATTTAATTTGCTAAATAAATCTAACACTTCGCTTGAGTTAATTTTTCCATTCTAATGCCTTAACTCAATAGAATATATTCCTCATACATTGTCACAAAGATGTTCTCACGAATGTGATGTATGTATGTATTGTTTGAAAAAGAAGCTTAACACTAATCCTATTGGACTACAAATATAAAATTTACATGAAATAATGCTAGTTTAATATATAAAATATATTAAACATATATATAGTATGGTATATATAGGTCGAGAATTGTATTAATAATTATAAATTTATTGTTTTGAAATTGAGTTCCATTTTTATTTATGAAAAGATCTAATAGTCAAGAAAGTGTTTTTTTATTTATAGATTTTATCAACTAATAACTTTCTTTTGATTGATAATAAAATGAGAATCCAAGCCTAATTGCAGCGTCCAACACTTTCTTTAGTTTCATGCGGCATCCCTCACAGAGCAGAATAGGCAGAGGAAGCCTGAGAACCTAGTGTCAAGACACTCCGTTTTTATTAAGACACTTCCGTTCCTCACGCGCGTTTTGAGTGGCGGAACTCAATCCTCTAATCTTGGTCTCGTTACCCAAGGGAGGAAATGAAAATATGAAATATTTGGTTTCCTCTAGTGGGAATCGCATCCACCACCAATCCCGTGTACAGTCGCACGCCTGTGCTCCTGCGCCAACACTGACCACTTTTCATTACATTTTATATGTACCAATGACTGTAACACGTAAACTTATTTTACAATTGTATACGAGACTAACACATTTTGATGCAACTATTCTACATTGAAAGGTGAACAATTCATCAATTATCGTGACGACGTCCAGGCCCTAACAAATCTAATCTCCGAATTGTACCAAGGTCGCCAATTGTTATCCACATAATGGTTGCTATTCTTCATTCATACTCGTATATATCAGTTATAAATACGTTTCACGGTGGCATTGTAGGTCTCGATCACCCCGAGGACATTTACAACAAAAAACGTACAATAATGTCCAAAGTTTGCTTCTTCCACGGCCGCTCATAACCCGTCATTTTCTGGGCTAATGGCTATTTTTATGACAATAAAGATATTGTTCACCTCATATTGTATGGGACAATGGCCATTGGAATTTGCGAAACAGGAATTGTCTCAAGTAACGAACGCTCCGGGCGTACGACCCTCTGATCTCTTCTGACGTCTGCACGTGTGATATTCAAAATGGTATTGATTTTCTTTATATTAAGGAGTGTTATTATTGAAAGAGGTTTTATTTTCGTTATAATATTTATGTATTCTTTGCTTATTTTGTTGCATTCATCATCATCATCATCAGCCTATTCTCCACAGTTCACAACTGGACCTAGAGTCTCGAATGTTAGCCTGTGAACTCTATCGTCGGCTCTGTTTTTCCAATTGTTGCTAGCCGCTTATTATACAACTAATATAGCTTCTGTATCTATAGAAACAATAAGTCTTACGAAAATATTAAATAAACTACAAACTATAAGCCACTTCTAATCAAAGTCCAGCTGTTTTTAAGTCATTTAGTAAAAAATAAAAAATTATCTAATGCAAAAATTGAAGAAGGCTTATAATTCTTAACAATTATACATTAGAAACAGAAACCATTCATCCTCAATCCATTGTCTATAACGTTTAGGCCAACTCAAAATGCACGTGATAATATTTAGTTTTTGACTAACCTGGTCTATTCACGGTTTGCATACTCAAGAGTTTTGTTTGAGGAGACAAGTAAAGATGAAATTTCTAAGCTTTGTATTTTTAAGTCTTTCGGCTTCTGTACATTGAATAGCCTGTTATACAAACATTACCAATTATGAGCGTGTCGTTGGTATTTCTGGTTTGGCCACATTTCACAGTATTGTTCGGTCGAGCTTCTTATTGGTAACATCTTTTTTAGTATGAATGAATGTCGGTAAATAGAATAGATCATTCGTTTGTGGATTTCTGCGTATCTAGCGGTTGGTCAGTTTTGGTGATTTCTTGGTAAATTCTTGCATAGAAGAGGTATGGGGCGTTAAACTAGCTATGTAAATAAAAAAAATAATAAAATTACAAATTATAATTTGTAATTTTATTTTACTTTTTATATTTCATATTTCTTATATAGTTTATTTAAAATACAAATTAATTTAGTTTATGTAATGTACAATTTAGTTACCAAGATAACTTTATCACATCTCTATACACAATTATACTCGTACGGATTACGTATTGTCCTCTCTTACGTGTTACTCTCCTGGGTGCTAACCGATAATATAAATATTGAAGAAAAAGTATTTTAGTTTAGATGAAAACACTAAATATTATGTCCATAAAACACACCAAGCAAAGAAAACGAATAATTTACCCTATTCTTCACATATCTGATTCTTGAAAATTCAACCCACAACCAGTACGTCTATAAAGTACTATGCTATAGGGAAATAGCTGATGATTTTAATAATAAATTGTATAATAATTTAAATACGTAAGTCTCCGTAAAATCACAATAAACATAAGTTTTTTTAGACTTCACGGTCCTTGGGAACCTAATGTGAAACACTCTGTTCCTATTAAAACATTTCCGTTCCCCACTTTCCGCCAAATTCTGGAGGCATTGCGTGTTGAATGGCGGAACTCAACGCCGCACTTTCCCTGGTTCCTCGAGTGAGAATCAAGCCACAACCTATCTCATTCACAGTCGCACGCTTGTGCGACACATTTGAAAATACCAAATTGTCAATACTAAACTAAATTATAAGACACGTGTAACAATACACGGTTTATTTATGCCAAATTATCTTTACATTATAAAGAAAACAGTTTTATAGCGCACTTTATTTATAATAAAAGATGGTGCGCGACAAATATAATTGATCTGAGCTCTTTAAATAGCGGCCGCCATTGTGGTCGGGAAGACGAAAAGATAAAAGGAAGAAAAAGATAAAAAATAGCCCTTTTCTGTGTGAACAAAGCGTGTCACCGACAGCCATGTTGGCTGTCCGCTCGCCCAATGCTATCGATGTGGACTGGAATTTTTAATATTTCATTTGTATTTTAACAATTTGAGTGATTTTTAGTTTTTTGGTTATTTGGATTTTTGTGTTTTTGAGATTCTTTTACGTTGAAATTGTGGTACATAGAAGGTTTTAAGTCTTAAAGTTATAAAAGATATAATAAGAGATTTAGCTTAATAAAAGTCAAAAAATTTGGAAGAATAATAAAAGATTTGGAAGAAATATAAAATTTGTTCCACAAATATTTTTATTCATTTTTTACCTTATTTACTTTATTTTATACTTGTGTGACAACGTTATGTTTTATTTTACTAAAATATGTTTTGTGCTAAGAAATCACGCTAGTACTTTTAAGTATGAGTACATGTGATATAGGCTCAAATTCCATTTAACTTTTCAGAATTATTTCTTAAAAACTTTTAAATTCAATAAAAAAACAAAAATACTTATTTTTATTAATTGACGTTAGATTTTGAGTTCTTAAAGCATGTTTGTCTGTGGTTTTTTATTTTAAAAATTTAATGTAAGATTATTCTCACATATAGAACAGCTTAAATCAATCGATTTAAAATAATATCCAACTACACAACAGTAGCATTGATCCTAAAATAACAGAATTCTTTGTCAAAAGTATTGGATTCGGAGATTGCGTGAGTTTCTTTTGTGACAGTGTTTTTTTTTTATTATATTTTTTTCTGTAAAAAGATGCGCTGACGGTTTTGAATGGATTTTTTTTTAATTTTTTGACACCTGAATCTTTAGAGGCAAAGGCTGATCAATTTGGTCCATTGTGTGTGAAGATGCCGGATGTAGCTGTGGGGTTCTATCGTATTGTGTGCTTAAGCCTGCAGTGTCACTTTCAAAATTACTATTTAAAACATTTATGGCGATAGATGTAATTCACTTGTACAATATAAAGTTGATGCTATAATAAAGGCATCTTGTACAATATTTTTGTAAAAAGGCAATAAAATTTAGACTTGTAATATTTTTAAATAAATGAAATATAGACAACTTCGATATAATGGTCATAGCTTTAATTTTAAATTAAATTAAATAATAAATATTTATAACAATGACCTAAATATATGTTGTGCATAGAATATTTGGTAACGCTCAAAGTTTATCCTATAGAGCAGGGTGGGCTATAAAAATCTAATAATATCAATATATTAAATGTCACCTGAATTCGGGACATTGCTAGCTGAATGACGGAACTCAACGCCGCGAGATTTCACTTAAAACTTGATTTACTTTCTGACAGTAGAATATTCTATAAACTATTTTATTCAAGCTAACTTACTCACTTGTTATAGAAAAGAATTCACACAACTGAGCCAGTATAAAAAATATAACTTAATAATATATGAAAATTTCACATGCCAATACAAAAAAAAATATTTTTAAATATCAATTAAATCCGCAGGAATTCCAAATTTTTCTCACAATATTTATTATATCATAATCTAAGAATGGGCGTGACAATTTCCGCCCTTTCTTCTACTAAATTGAAGTTATTTGTACCCGCTACCTTGGCCCAGCAAGACAGTTCTGCCCACTTCGGTACTCGAAGGGTGGACACCCTACAGTGATAGTCGTGTAACTAACATTGTTATACATTATTAAATGAACTAGAATTTAATTTTTATTAGTGAATTTTTAAGCACTTCGACTCTCAGTTAAGTAACAAATTTTGTAAAAAGGACGTATATGTACGGTAGACGGAAATAATTTAGTATTATTACACTCCGAACTCTGCGCAATAACTGATTTTTGAGACATTCCGTGTTAAGTGTCGGAACTCAATGTCGCGCATTATCTTGTTACCAAAGCGTGAAAATAATTCAATCCCCCGAGTAAAATATGAACCCACAGCCGTTACGTTTGTAGCCAGACACACATAGTAACAAAAAAATCTACTTTTTATTTTCACGCTGTATCCCGCACACAGCAGGGTAGGCAGAGGGAACCTAGTGTTAAAACACTCCGTTCCCCACTTTCTGCCGAATTTTGGAGGCATTGCGTGTTGAGTGGCAGAACTCAACGCCGCGCTTTGCGTCGACACCAGAGCGAAGAAATGGAAATATATATTTAAGTAAATATTTCATCTCCTCGAGTAGGATCGAACCCACAACCAGTTGGTTTTAGAGACACACTTCGTGCCGCTGCGCCACGACTGGCCTCATTTTATTTTTGTTAAATATAAATATATTTGTTTACTATTGATATAATTAAAACACGCATCTAATTGCCCACATTACCTATAGATTCGATTGAAAACGTATACAATTCAGAATATATATAATAATTTATATTTTAAATCAATATAACTATTTAAAATTTTAATTATAATTATTAATATGAGTTTATTAATATATCGAAAAGTGTTTGTGGGAATGTGCTGGTATTGGGCGGGACGAGGAAAAGATCACGCTGCGTTGCCCGCCCATCACTACTGTACTACCGCGTATTCACACGAATGTATTTGTTATAAAAAAAATTGTTATGAGTGTATGAGAATTTGTAAAAAGCGGGTTCACGCGTTATCCCGTATATAGCGTGGTAAGTAGAGGGAACCTAGTTCCTTTCCGCTCAACTTTCGAGATTTTGAATGTTCTTCAGCGGATTTTAATGCCTCGGGTTGTCTGTAAGACAGTTTTAGAGAATTGGTAATTTATATATTTTTTCAATAAGAACTCGCGTCCTCTTGATTAAAGCGGTTATGAAGTTCTTTATATGTTCAAAATTGTTACGTCGTAAATTTAACATAACTTTGTCTTTCTTCATCTTTCCTCATAACTTAGTGTTCACACACTGCGTCTCCCAAACTCTGCACAATTTTTGAGATATTTACGTGGTAAGTAAAAAAGGGAAATGGAAACAACCCGAATTGGAATCGAACCCACAATCATCGCGTTTATAGACATACTTTTTTTAAACTAATAATTTACAATAATGTTTTGTGTGTGATACTCGTAAATTATCTCAAACCATTATAATCAAAGACAACAAATTTATTTAGTAATATATTAAAATGTCAAAGCACATATAATTAATGAAATGACTGATCCAAAAAATATGTTATCTAAGTGCAGGTTCAAATTCAAGTAGCTTTATGAACATTTTCTACGCAACTTCAATATCAGCAGGTCTACATACATTGTAGATTCCTCAATACATCATAAAGAGGCACGCCATTTTCAAATGTGACGAAAATAGAAATGTATTTCTATTTCCGATGCCTTTGCATTCCAATTTTCTTTCTTGTTATTATATATATTTTTTTATTTTTAAAAATTCAATTTTCAACTTCTATATTCACCTTCAATGTTCAATTGCATATTGTGGAAGATTCAAAATGTACGTAGCATGTGACTGTAAACGTGATCGATGGTTGTAGCTCTAAAGAGATATCGCGCGACGTTGAGTTCCGCCAGTACGCAATGTCTTAAATTCAGAAACAGACAGAAAGTAGAGAACATAGTGGCTTGACATTGGATAACTTTCAAACTGTTCCTTCTGTGTTAGTAAAAAAAATATTTTAAACATTTTTTATTGCTTATGTTTAAAACAACGTTTTTTTAACTTACCATTTTATATTTTTTATTTTATAACATTACTATTACTTTGAATATGTTATAAATAGTAATAAGTCTACATAACATATTGTCTTGAGAATATTTCTCGTTCACGCTGAGCAGGACTCATACAGCGCTGCCCGCCCATACGTCGTACAGAAGGTAGGTACTTCCTCTAATAGTTAAAGAGTAGCTAAATTATAGGTTATTGTGAGAAAATAATTTTACCATTTACCCTCATAAATTATAATAGTTTTTATCCGTCTTAGTTTACGTACAAAACGTTTAAAATTTCAATTTCATGAATTCGTCTTTCTTTTTGCTATTTCATAGAACTATATATATTTGCTATTTCATATAATTATTACTGTCCTAATACTATCTACCCTGCAGTGGGCGGGATTCGGCGTGAAGCAAAAAAAAATATCTGTAACTATAAATTGGTATTTTAATTATTAACTTTAGCCTTTACAGGAAGTTTCTGATGTCTTGCAAGAAATGGAGACCGATTCCTTATTTTTTTTTTAGTTTCACATTTTACTCATATAGCAGGCAGGTATTTTCATTCCTTACTTTTTCCTGAATTCTAAAGGCATTATGTGTTGACTCGTGGAACCCACAACGTTCGCATTAACTGTAATACGTTTGTGCCTCTGAGCCATGACATACACCATGGCAATCGCCTTATATCCAAAGTAAGGGAAACTAACCCAAAATGTTGACCTACCTAACCAAAAAAAATATAAAACACTAAAAAAACATTTTTTTTAACCCTCACTTCACTATATTATAATTTGACTACATAACTCAAAATAAATGAAGGGCCCTCACTTGTTCTAAATAAAATATTACAATTTGAAAGCGATTAAAAAATGTTGCTATGTCATCTCAACGTGTATAACCGTAATCCTCTCATAACGTCACTGCACACATTAGATCTCACGCATTCCCTAAGAATATCTTTAGAAAACACCCAAAAGAAACACTTAAATTATACGCCGTATACAAAAATTGAGTAATAAAATTAGCATAAGGCATAATTAGCCTATTATATTGTAGTTTGCATGGTGGGTAAGAATCTAAAAGGAATGGAGAAGTGCGACAACAAAGCCCTGTGTTTACATTGTGTATGAATGTATAATTAATATAGATATATAGCTTGGGGATGTGCTCTATGAGAAAATACGACCGGTCAAGAATAGATTTGAATAATTTAATTTTTGAATCTAGTTGTGTCTAGTTTAATTTGTTTTAGCTTCATGCTGTATCGTGTATATATGGCAGAGGGAACCTGGAGACTTAGTGTTAAAATACTCTGTTCCCATAGAGACACTTCTATTCACCACTTTCCGACGTACTCTTGATGCTTTGCTCTTAACAGATCGAGGAAATGAAAATATTACATTTTTTAAACCCCGATTGTGAATCGAACCTACAACCGTCGCGTTTACAGTCACACTCTTGAGCCACCGGGCCACGACGGCCCCTCGTTGAAATTTTTTATTTTATTTATTTTTATAATATTGAAAGTCTTATTTACAGAACAACGTGTAAATTGGAACCCACGTCACTTGGAAAATATCTAAACAGATTTCCTGCTACGTTGCAATTTCATATTTTTATAATGCCTTCAGATTACAGCGGAAAATAGGGAACGGAGTGTTTTAACATTAAGCTCCCTCTGCCTACCCTGCAGTGTGGGGGATACAGTGTGAAGCTGATTTTAAATAAATATAGAACAGCGCTATCCGCCACGCAATGTCTCGAAATTGGTCGGAAAATGAAGGAAGATCTGTTTTAAGACTACTTTCCTTCTGACTACCCTCCTTTACGCATGAAGCCATTTTATAATTGTATTCTATGTACTTAAATATATTAAAGAAATTATACATATTTTAATACTTAAATAACCATACATTTCCATTCAAGTCCAGAGTAATCGGCAATCAAATAAACAATAATAAAACATTACAACTCAAAACGCGTCGTACTTTAGTATCACGTTATACGCCTCCACCTTCAGTGAGGCGCAAACAGCGCAGCGAAATCCTAACTTATGTCCTAGGCTAGGGGTTGTGATACACTGAAATAGTAAAGTTATTTTGCAGCTTCAAGCTTTATTCCACGTAGCAAGGAAGATAGAGAAAGAGAAAGTCTTTGTTAAAATGCTCTGTTCTTCACTTTTTACCTATATTGATATACTGTATGTTGAGTTGCGAAACTTAACACCGCGTTTACCGCGTTTACTAGTCGAGGCAAATTTGTTGAAGAATAATTGGATGATTGAGTGTAGGAAAGAGTGATATGGATCTCTTAACATACTGGTGGTTATGCTTCCTTACCTTTTTACCTTACCTTTCCTTATCTTTCTTACCTCGAAAAATGAAAATGTCATACAATTATTTTAGCTTCATGCTTTATCCTTAGCGGGACATCCACAGCGAACGATCACAACCACACCTAACATCGATAACATCGATACTGTCCTATGTGAAGTTTAGCCTTAACCGAGGTCTGCCCCTGCCTCTGTTACCAATCATTCTTGCTTTATAAATCTTTTTGCCATTCTTCCTTCACCCATTCTCTCGACGTAACCAATTCTTCTTCTTTCTCACTGTGACTTCTCACTAGATATATAATATATAATAGTATAATCATAAGTGGATCACAAGTTTTATATTCTCAGTCGACCGATTACAATACGTAATCAATAACAATATAAAACGCATGTGACACATTGATTTGTGTGGACATGTTTAAACAAAATAAATAATTAACTGGCTTTTAGTGTCGCGAGGTTTATTACAAATAATTTTTGATGTATGATCGTGGGTGTAAATTCTCTATGCTTTTTATACAGAAAAAAATATATAATATAGGCATCGTTATAAAATATGGCGTGGATCAAAGGTACAGTGTACGATTGTAAAGGAGACGGTTGTGCGTTCAATTCTCAGACACGCAGACGCTAAGTTGATTGACGTCTCTGACGTCAGTGAAGAACGGAGTGTTTTTACACTACGTTCCCTCTGCCTATCTTGTTATATGTGGAATACAGCTTGAGTGTGCATTGATACCTATTTTCTGTCCAATTTCGAGACATTACTTGATGAATGGCGAAACTAAATGTCTCGCTTTGTCTTTTTACCAAAGTGAGGAAATAAAAATAATTCACTCGAGTGGAAATCGTACCCACAACCATCTTATTAACAGTCAAATGTTATTCTGTTGTGCCACGACAGACCAATGCTTGATATAAAATGAATTATATTCCGCAAGTTCGTTTTCTGGGACTATACCTAGAAAATATATACCTATAGAATTCTATACTTCCTGTTCCTCTACAAATTTCGTTTCCTTGTTAGTGCTCCCACACTACTATCAATTAGTTTATGGACAATTTTCATATATACAGATGTTCTCTCAGGTATATAAATATAACAAAAATAATATGTTTTAAATATTAAATTAGTTTCAAGTTCACATTTTGTTTTTTAGGTATCAATAAGGTTCCCGCGCCGCCGCAGCGCAGCGCAGGCACCTCACTAAATCAGGATTAGCCGTCCAACCAACGAGTCTCATTTGTGTGTTATTTATAAACTAAATCCTACATACGATAGACTGAACCATAAAACAACATTGCCAAAGGAATTTAGAACTTATACCTACGGGATTAAAGACATTTTTGTGGTGTAATTTAGATATCAGCCAGTTTTATATGAATAGTATGCCAAGGATACATATCGATAGAAATATTATTGTAAGAAATTTTACCTTTTTACGACTGTTTTTTAAGACAGCACGCTAATTTGTATATTTTTCAATGTTTTACGATTTAAAATAATACAATGTACTAGCGTTTACCTGCGGCTTTGCCCACGTTCTCATATGGAAATAACTAACAGAAGAAACATACGCATTTTTTACTGGATAGTTAGATTATCCAATATAAAAAATAGTTTTCCAATCCGAACCAATTCCTGAGATAAAAATCAGGTTCTACCAAACAAGTTCTTCAATTTTATAATATTAGATAAAAACCAGTCGGAAAAATCTATTATTTTCATTTTCCCGTTCGTATGAAAATAATTGTAAATAGACTATGATAAAAATAACGACATAAATGTCAGACATTAATGTACACATGTATATTATATTTTTTACAGTTGCACGGATTTTTTTGTGTCAATGAATAATGTCAATTTGTAAGTGTACGGAAATTGTGTCCAAGATATTCGTACTCAAAGTAATTTTAATTTAATTTATTTATAGCGCACGGTGTGGTGTATTGAATGTCAAAGCTGTTTGAAAACTTTTCAAAGACACTAGACACTGCGACACAACGTATCCACACAACTGCTGATGCGACACAATATATTTTGCAATTAGAGAACCTCGTGGTTATACAGAGACGCGCGATGTATACACTGAGTGTACCGCTTGTAGTGTCTACGACATTAAAATACACTATTAAAACCTTGGAAGAAATTGAAGTGTCTTAATTTTAAATCTTCTTCGTTTAAACCTTGTCATGCAAGATTAAAGTGTCAGACTGAAAAAAAAACTAAATTATATTCATCTTTTTCATCTGGCCCGTTGTGGCGCAGGGGCACAAAATGTGGACGGTTGTGGATTCGATCCCCAATCTTTAAAATGAAATATTTATTTAAGTTTATATTTTCAATTTTTCTCTCCGTTGTCGAGGCAAAGCGTGGCGTTGAGTTACGCCACTCAACACGCAAGGCTTCCAGAATTCAGCGAAAAGTGGAGAACGGAGTGTCTTAACACTGGGTTCCGTCTGCCTGTATGCAGGATACAGCGTGAAGTTGATTTTTTCATCTGCTTTTGTCCTGTTGCATACCAAGGTTTAATAACAAAACCTTATTTTAGTGTATAATTTATTATTGAAATAAATTTGAAAAACAGAACGTACCTGTAGGGGAAAATTTAACGGACAAAGAAAAACATATGGCGTTGTAAATAGTAACAAAAGAGTATTTTGTATTGTACATGCAAAGTGCGCTACAAAATAATGTCTTCAGATTTACATGTTCCAAGGTATAAGCTGAACGCACTATATCATACTAGGCGTAAATGCGACAATTGTGGGTTCGATTTTCAAACGTAGAAATATTTTATTTTTATTTCCTGGCGGCGCGACGTTGAGTTAAGTTTAAAAGTTTAAAAGAAAAATATATTGAGGTATATTTCCATTTTCCTCGCACTGGCAAAGCGCGGCGTTGAGTTCCGTCGCTCAACACGGAATGCCTCCAAAATTCGACGAAGAGTGGAGAACGGAAGCGTCTTAATAAGAACGAAGTGTCTTAACACTAGGTTTCCAGGTTGGTAGGCTGAGCTAACCCTGCAATGTACAACATATAGCGTGAAACTAAAAAAATATAGAATAATATTTTAGTTCACTCTTCGAACATTTATAACTTAAGACATTCGCTCTGTAACCTGAAGCGATGCACATGGCTCTTCAATGTGAATATAAAAGTATTATGCTCTAAACAATATATTTACTACAGCAAGTTGTTTAAGGTAATGTTACGCATTGTTAAAAGGGTTATAATAAAGTTAATTGCGTCTAATGATAGAAGGTTGTAGGTGTATTAAAGAAGAAGAAAAGGTAAATTATTATTATTTTAATACTTCCAAAGTATTATATAAAAAAATTATATAATTGCGACTCAGTTAAACCAAGCCTGACTGTAAGTGATAGTTATAAATTCAGTTTTTACTTATAAAAACAAAATAACTAAAAATTATTTAGGAGTAAATTATTTATAGGGTAATCTGGGTGTACGGGGAAATCAAGAAACTAAAGCAGGCTAAATTTTAGATTGATTGACGGAGTTGAACAAGAACTAAAGACTCTGAGCATTGTAAATTGGAAAGAAAAATCCAGAAATAGAAGGAACTGGAAAATTATTCTGGAGCAGACCAAGGCTCACCCGTGGCTTAAGTGTCGTAAAGCTAAGATGTCTTTGCCTACCACGCTACAAGAAGAAGAATAGAGTACAGTTATATTTTTTCACCTTCATGCTTTATCCCACATATAGCACGATTAGGGAAGAATAAAAGGGAACATGGGAACATAATGTTAAAATAATTCGTTCCCGACTTTTCAGATAATTCTTGAGGCAGTTGCGTGTTGAGTTGTGGGACTTAACCTTGTATTTTCCTTCATAACAAGAGGAGGAAATGAAATTATTAAATACTTTGTTCCATCGAGTGGAATTCGAGCCCACAATCCTCGCGTTTACAATCGCGATATAAAACATATGATTTATACATAATATAATTTACTGTTTAGTCATAAAAAAGTAAAAACATAGTGATAAGGCCACTGGTAATCATTTTTTGTGTACTTGGAGATATTGGCACCGCTCATTTGATGCAACAATTATAAAGTATTAATATTTTTGAAAATATCGCAGAAGACGCAGTTCAGCCCAGTTCTTCATATGGTTGGCGTTTCAAGCGTGCCATTTGAGCACAATCCAATTCGCCAATTTCACGTTGGTTTAATGGAAAACACTTACAAGATTCAATTACAGTTGGTAAATAGCCTTTCTTTCTTCGCATACATTGATATATTTAATTAAAAAAAAACACTGCAATTACGTCATTGTTGCATCAAATGAATGATATCTCTTTACAGCCCAATCAAAATAATACCAAAACTGAGTAAACTAAAGAGAAATGTCATACATGTATTCAATGGCCAGACAATACCTTCATTCATACATTTTTTTTTCTTTTACGCACGTCCAGCATTGTCCAGGTAATGTTCGGTGAAATTTGCGCATGCGCGCTCCCTTACTGTGGGCACTGTGCAACTGCTGTTACTTCTGTTGTTGCTTTAGCTTTACTTTTAGTTTTGCGCTTTGTATTGTGGTATGACAAGTTTCTGAAAATATACCACCCTGTTGTGCTTGTGCTAATTTGTGCAGGGATGTATTTAGGGTTCGAGTTTAAATAAATTTAGATTTTTATTAATTAATTTATTTGTTTAATTATTTCTTTATGTTTAGTTAGAACTATGTATGGCGAAATACGATCAAACGCAAGTTTTGTATTAACAGCTCGGGATCTTGTTATAAGGAATTATTATGTAAGGTACAAGTAGATGAGTTTTCTAAAAAATAATATTTTGAACAAAGATTTATTTGATTCGGATAAACATTTAACTAAATGTTTTTATTTATTGTGTTTTTAGATGTTGTAAGGGCAGATGTGGCATTGGGTCACTAAGTATGATTGTGGGTTCGATCTCCACTCGAGGACATGAAATATTTATTTAAATTTATATTTTCATTTCTTCGAGGTCTATCAAGGCAAAAAGCGGCGTTGAGTTCCGTCACTCAATACGCAATGCCTCTAGAATTCGGCGAAAAGTGGGAATTGAGTGCCTTAACACTATATTTCCTCTGCCTATCCTGCTATATGTGACTGCTGATTTAATTTCATTAGATTTTTTCGAAATGTTTTAAAATAGAGAAAAGGTATAGAATGCAATGTCTTAGCCTGTGGAGTCTAGTCTCTATTTAAAAAAAACGTGGCTTAAAGATATGTATTTTTTGTCTATAAAACTCTTAATAACCGTTAAAGAATAACTGACAAATAACGCATGGAAGTATCTATTGGACATAAAAAGAAGAAATTTGACAAGTATATGAAAGGATTTCACGAAATTTCTACGGCAATGGGTAAACACCTTATTTTACGTTTCATAGTCAGTCACATAAATGAACTTGCGGCAATCGGTTTCTATCAACGAGCTACAAGCTCTTGGCTCTTAAATAAATATATATTTTTTTATTTAAAATTATTAATGAATGCACCAGTCCATCCCTGTAACAAGGTGCAACCCGTTGCAAAAAGCCAAAAATCGTCCGAAAATTTTCTAAACATGATCACGATCATTGTGCCCGCACACCCGCCATAATGGACACAAAGCGCCCATCCTTAGCTTCCTTTATATTCTACAATTGTAGGCACTTCTATAGTTTTCATCTTATTTTTACAAATCAATAAAAACAATCAAATTTCAACTCTATTTTTGGGGACATAAGCTTGAATTTATATCTTTAGCTAATTTGGTGGTTAAAATCTTTTTGATATTTTGTCTAAATGTCATTTCATATGTTTGCCATAGTGTCATTGTTAGGTACACCTATTGTTGCGATTGTTCGACACATTGTTATAGAGATCAATGCGAAACATTTTAATATTATGAAATTATAAACATCTTCCGCGCGTTTGGGTGTTAGGACATGGTCGGATGGAGCTCTCGTTACTATACATATACTTATTTAAAATAAATAAATCAATATACTTATTTATTAGTCAGAATATATTTTATATTCTGATTTTTTACTGTTAAGCTAAATAAAGAAGCCCGTCTAATAGAGGGTCACTAAAAATCAATATTAAGGTACTCTGTTGCCCACGCAATGCTTAATTTTCGAGACATTGCGTAATATGGGCGACATATAACCTCGCGCTTCGTCTTGTCACGAGAGCAGGCAAATGAAAATAATTCATTCTTCCGATTGGGAACCAATTGAACCTATAACCGTCACGTTGATAGTCACAGAGTGCTACTATAATATTGCACTACAATGGCTTCACAGAAGTGTACATGTAATAAACATATATCTTAGATAAATAAAAAAAAATCTAACTAATAAAATAAAAAGTGAGCGTTAATATTTCAGGCAAGACTGTATAAATAATGAAATAATTAATATACTTTATTAATATATTTAAAAAAAACACTTTTTAATAATACTTGGCGGCTCTACGACATTTCTATTCCACCTACTAACACGATTTATTATAATGTGAATCTGTCTCCACATATTCTTTGTTTGTAGAGAACGCGAGACATCCGGCATAAGATTATATCTGCAATTTGGTACATGATACTATTGTCATTGTGAAATACATAGAGTTACTTGCTAAGCTTTTTTAAAGCTCGTTCGAAAGTTTGATGTTTTTACAGATTTAGACACTTGTTGTATCCGGTAAACAGTGTTTTTATTATTTTCCTACATATTAAGTCTTGAGAGGCAGGAGGGGACCTTTGGGAATACATAAATCATGCTGGAAGAGGTTCACGTAAAAAAGTTTACAATTCCCGGAGCGTGGAGGAGGAGGCCATGTATTATGTCAGAGGCGAAAGAGGTATGTAGGAACCGTAGCGTTCCGTCGTAGGCGCTCCGTTCTCTCTGGCTAACTCAGGGTTATACCCTGGGGTATAACCCCTGTAGGGATAAAGCGTAAAGCTAAGAAACATTTCCGCCTTCACAGGGTTAATATGTAGAAGAGGAAAAGTTTAACGAGACTCGAACCCACGTGGCTTAGAAACCGACTAAGCACTCTAGTCATATATTAACATGTGTATTGTTGTAGCCCACATCTTCATCAAGATTTATCCGGTGATGGGAGGAAACACCACCCTTTAGTTATCAGACCTCTATTTTATCAGCTTCACGCTGTATTCCGCACACAGCGGTGTAGGCAGAGAGAATCTAGTGTTAAGACGTTTCCTTCTTTCCGCCAAATTCTGGAGCCATTGCGTTTTGAGTGGTGGAACTCAATACCGCGCTTTTGCCTCGACACCAAAGCGAAGAAATGGGAATACAGTAGATAAATATTTCATTTTCACGTGTAGGAATCGAACTCACAACCAGTCTCGTTTACAATCACACTTGCGCCACAACTGACCTATATTTTAAATGTTGCTTTAGAGGATTTTTTGTATTCACTACCATGACAGCATGCAGCGTACGATAATATAAACATCTAAATTTCAATAAAAAAATATGTGCTATAGTTACTGTATATTATCTATATATTGTTATCTATAGAATTTATTTTGTTATTAAGTTATTTACGAAGAAATTCATGTATAGAAATATAGAATAATTAAAATATTTGCCGTCGTAGTGCAGTGCGACAGCGTCTGCCTGTAAACGTGATGGTTGTGGGTTCAATACCCTTATAGAGGTACGTATTTTGAGAAAAAAAATAGCGTTAAGCTGTATCTCGCAAGCTGCTATAACTCTCAGTTTCTATTAAGTCACTTCTGTTCCACACTTTTCACCGAATTTTGGAAGCATTGCGGATTGAGTGTCGGAACTCAACGTCGCACTTTGCCTAGTTACCAGAGTGAGGAAATGAAAATATTAAATAAATTAATTCCCCCGAGCGGGAATCGAACCAAAAACCGTCGCGTTCACAGTCTCACGCTTGTGCCAGTGCGCTATGTCGGCCTCAGCGTTGTTATTGTATAATAATTGTTACTTAACTTCTTTCTAAAAGCTTTTCCAGTATTTTCATAAATAATAAGTAAAATAGGTTAAGCACAACTATTCTTGGATTATAAATTTAAATGGGGATAAAAATTTAACAAATTATTCTTAAAGGTTGCTTTTACCGCTCAAAGCAGAGGAATAATCATTTCATACAAAATTTCCTTGTAATTACTTCTAAAGGGTGACAGAACATAAAAATGCTTTATAATATTGTTATATTGTACTACTTATTACTATAGATGTTTCTATAGGATTTTTTTTCATCTATACATCTCACTGACAATATCCGGTCAGTTTCGTGGATTTTGCACAATTAAAATGCTTAAACACCGGAAGTCGAACGGACTGCCAATAATGTCTATATTCAACGAATTAGTAATAAAATGTGGTCACTTGAAATGTCTGACAGATGGTCTTATTGTCATTGGTAATAAAATATTTAAGTGTCAATACTATTAAGCACCTTGCTGTTAAGGTGTCATATTTTTTTTTCTGTTTCGCTTCGCTCGCGCTGCTTATTACATCTGGTTAGTGGGCTTGAGCTAAAATTGCATAAATAAAAGGACTTTATATGTGAGTTTATGAATGGTTTTGAAGGCTTTCACATTTTTTTTTTTTTTTAAGTTATTGAGTAACTATTGAACCCATGATTTAAGCTTGGATGCTTTTTCATTGCGCCACAAAGAGGTTATATGTTGTTTTTTTTAGGTTCACGCTGTATATGTACCTTGCTATATGCCTACATATAGCAAGATAAACTAGTGCGAAGATACCTACTTGGTTCCCACTATCTCACTAATTTCTACGAAATATTGCGTGTTGAGGGGCAGAGCTCAACGCCACGCTTTGTTTTGTTACCAGAATGAAAAAAATAAAAAATATATCTTTCCTCTCAGCGGAAATTGAACCTATAATCGTCGCATTTTTTGTTGCTTACAATGTCAGTGTGCATTTAAAAGTGTCAAGAGTGAAAACATTTGATAAAGAATAGCATCAACAGATTACAGGAACAATATACAAAATGAAAGAAACTAACTGAAATTTAAATACAATACTACTGTATTAGTCGATCCATCTTATTCTAATATAACATAATGGAATGCGCATTTAAGGCTACCGCTAGCGATTAATAAAATATAAAGAATAAAGAAATGCACATCTCGCTCTATACATATATTCAACCAGGCTTAAGTTCATTCACAAATATTTACAACAGGAGATTTAGTTAAAGAAATAACAAAAGCCTTATTCCTATAGACCTAAAGTTCAAAATGTAAAATGATTTAGCCGTTTGAACAGCCGCTAAGAAAATTCATTGAAAGTAATATATTGTTACTTCTGTAGTTTAGTAATCCGAATTTGTATGTTCATTCATAATATGAACACTGTCTGTGGAATGGTTTGTTAATTTTCTTCGAATTTGTGGATTATAATGAGAAGGCTACAACGCGACGTCATTTATTAGCACCCAATTTTGGGTAAATCGATTTTGAAAAGGAATATTTTTACATACATCTCCCGCTTATGGCAGAGTAGACAATTTTCGAATTATATACATAAAAACTATAGATAATAATACAAGAAACGAAGTAAAAATTATAGCAGTTTGATTGAAATATGACAACCCACAACTAACCCACAACGTCATAATCTGAACTGGAATAACTATGACCATTTACAATTTTTCGTTCCTCGTTCTGGTAAGCAAATCACGTCTTTGACACAACCAAAGATTCAAACATCAGGAGGAAAGTGGGAATCGGAGTGTCTTGTCACTAGGTTCCCGCTACCCACCTTGCTAACTAATCAACATAACGTATTCAAATGATAAGTTCAGACATTTTACTTTCCTCTATAAATATTTTTTCTGAGAAAAAATAATTTCTGACTTCGGTGAATGAGTAGAATGGGTATTAAGGCGAAAATGGAAAATCTCATTTTTCTCGTTCCTTCGAAATTTCAAGAAATCTCTTACAATCCCTGATCTACCAACCAACTTTCAACAAGTCCAGTAGTTTCGCCTGTTTGTCAGTAACTCAATGGAATTGGTATATACCAATACATAAACTTTGATTAAAATAATTAATTTCTTTTTTTTTAATTAAAGATTTTCCTATTACAGTGAAGATTCAATTTAACTTTTCTTTAAGTAAAGATCCTTCAGATTAGATAGTAGATTTAGTTACTTTTCTTTAGTTACTTTACTTTAGACACTTCCATTTCCCACTTTCCTACAAATTGAGTGGCTGAACCCAATGCCGTTCTTTGCCTCGTTACGAGACCTAGGAAATGGAAATGGAAATGCTAGAAAAAAGTGCGGAGTTGTGTTCCGCCACACAATTATGAACATATCTAAAAAAATAGATAGAAAGTGAGGAACGGAGTATTTTAACATTAGGTTTCCTCTGCCTACTCTGCTATATGCAGGATACAGCGTGAAACTAAAAAAATCTGTTGTGCCACAAAGGCGTCAACCACTTTAGTAAAAAAAAATCCTGGCACGGTATACTATTAATGAATTTTTCCAGACACTGCGGCACCGCACCGACTATTGTTACAAGCAATTCTTTGTGTCTTCCTTTCCATGAAATAAATATTCGATTGTTATAAGAAAACGTCTTAAGTGGGATTAGGCTTACTAGGGGCTTGATGTAGCCGACGTGGCTACTATAATACTTACAAATAATATGAATGGCAAAGTATTATAGTTTTTTTAGGTTCACGTTTCTATGGCATATCTGAAAAATAGATTTTTTTAGCTTCACCGCTGTATACCGCAGAGGGAACCTGGAAACCTAGTGTCAGTGTTAAGACAATTAGTTCCCATGAAGATGCTTGCTTCAGTTCCTCACTTTGATGCATAACGCATGCCGCGCTTTCCCGCTTTACTATTAATATTAATTTTTCATTTTCTCGCGTGAGATTCGAACCGACAATCTGTAGCACTTACAGCCACGCGATTGTGCTCCTGCGCCACTGACCTAAAATAAAGAATATCATGACGAGATAATTTGTTCGTTAATTTTCTAATTTATTTTGAATGATTTTTTAACATTTGTTTATTATACAATATGAGCACTTTCGCCAAACAAAATACACTATAGGTACCTCAAATTTAGGCAAAAAGAAGGGAACGATGTTTTGAAATTAGGTTCCTTCTAGCTGTTTGCTTAGCAAAATATAAAATTTAAGTATACAATAGCATATCATGACTGTAAATATAAGAATTTGTGGGTTCGATTCCCACTCAAGGAAATGAAATATTTAATATTTTCATTTTCTTCACTTTGGAGTCGAGGCAAAGCGCGGCGTTGAGTACCGCCACTCAACACGCAATGCCTCCAGAATGCTGTGGAAAGTGGGGAACTGAATGTCTTAACACTAGGGTCCCTCTAGCACAGGCGAGTTACAGCGTAAAGTTGAAAATAATATATAATATAATAAAAAGCCCCCTAATTCAAACACAATGCATAATAATACCTCTAGTTTTCAAACGAAACGGCAGTCCATTGAATTTTTGATATGAAGCGTTAAATCCTCAGCGCCAATCAATAAAAGCAATTGATTATATCCCTTAGTACAATGATACAAACTGAAGCCGGGATTACCTTGGCAGAGCCCTTCGCCCAATTATTCCAAGAGAGTTCTCACGTAGGTTGTTGGTTTGCTCTTCCCTCTTAACTCCTAAATAATTAAAAAGATGCTCATTTTTGTATAAAATATAAGTTTTTCATATTTTTCTAAATTTGTATATATAAACAAGTTATTAGAACATTTTCTCTGCTATATTATAAATGTATTCCATAACTAAGTGACTGATAGACAATGCACATTCGAAACTATTTGAATTTAAATTTACCATATACCTATATGACCTACAAATAAAACCCATTCCGTCCCAATCCCAATCCCTTACATTCATACGATTTTACCCATGGTAAAATGGTATGAATATAACGGAACACTAAGACAGGGTTGCTCGAAATTCCAACGGGAATAAGGAAAAAACAGTCTTTTATATTTCGTGTCTTAAAGGCCACAAACATCGATACAAGTAATAACTAGAATAGAATAACTAATTTTACACCAATTAGGCCATTGCGGCCCAGTGGGAAAGCATTCGACTGATAACGCAATAAATGTGGTTACAATTCTCACTCCGGGTACTGAATTATTTTCATTGCTCCGTTCTGTTAAACAAAGTATAGCATGGATTTCTACCAAAAAACGCAATGTCCTAATTGGGACATTTCGGGAAACAAAATGCAGACTAAGGAGTATCTTGACGCTAGGTTCTTTCTAATAAAAAACTATTAAAAAATATTTGTTGTCAATTTGTCAACAGTAATTCCAGAAATTATCGCAGTTAATGAAACAAATAATTCAGTTTTATAATATTGGAATATAGAAAAAAATATGCGTAACAGAGTAAAACTCTATAAGCGTGTAACGATAACTAAAATACTAATTACAATGCACCAATATACCTTGTCTATCTTTTCTTATAAGAAAAAAATATATTAAGGGCATTTCCAACAAGATACTAACTTTAGAAGAATGTAAGAGAGATCTGAAAGGCTGTTGTGGAAGGCCCAAGGAGGCTTTAGACCTGGAAGAGGGTGTATGGAGCAGATCTTTTCCCTCAGCATGATCACGGAAAGATGTTTGCCCGTTAACCAAAAAGTTTTGTGTGTTTTTGTAGACCCCGGTACAATGTTAACTCTCTGGCTGTAAAGTCTCTTTACAGAGATCACTTAGCCTGCGTGTGAGTACTAGCTGGCATGTTGCCGTGGTTTGACATCGGATGTTACACAAGGTCCCCGTGTCAGCTTGGATCAGTGTCGGTTCAGTGGTCAGGAGGAAGACCGACTGTACCAGGTATATGTCGAGGTGAGAATGCGGCTGCAGGAGGAAATCGGTCGTGCGAGAACCGAGTCACACGACCAGATGATTGCGGGGATAGACCAAGACCCACACCGAGCACCATTCGGCATACTTTACCGTATGGTGCTTGGTAGGTTACGGGCTTGGGCATCACAACTGACACAGACACTCCAACCAGATGTTCTCCGAGGGGTTCACTGTCGTAGTACCAGTGGAGGAGAAAGAGCTCAAAGAGGCAGTACGCTGATCTCGGTACAAGAGTACCGCCCCGGGCTTGGAAGGCATCTCCAGCCGGGTGCTAACTCTAGCTCTGAACACTCTAGGGCCCAGAGTGCGAGGACTATTCACTGCCTGTCTGGCTCAGGCCATAATTCCACAGCGGTGGAAGATATGCAGGTTAGTCCTCATCAAGAAGGAGGGGCGCCTCAACCTCCACCTACAGGCCCATAGTGCTCTTAAGCGAGGTCGCCAAGCTCTTCGAGCATGTTTTAGCGAGGAGGCTACAACACCATTTGGAGGGGACAGGTCCAGACCTCTCGGACAAACAGTACGGCTTCCGCAGTGGGCGTTTGACGGTAAATTACGAATTGCGAAGGAGTCTTGGCGATGTCTTTACACATTGCCAACGCCTTAAACTCCCTACTCGGGCCCTACATGAAGGAGGCACTTATATATCACCGTGGATATATAGAGGCATCCATACCTGCGCCGCGTTATCGGGGCTTACCTGTCCGAAAGGTCTGTGACTTTTTCAGCTTCTAGAGGAGGTTGGGAAGAGTCCGATGTGTCGGCTGGTGTTCCATAGGGATCGGTGCTGGTATTTATCTTCTGGAACATCGGGTATGACTGGGTGCTGCGGGGCAGCATTCTGAAGGGGATAAAGGTCTGTTACGCCGATGACACGCTGGTCTCGGCGCAGCAGAGGTCCTATCGGAAGTCGGCGGTCTTTGCGACCGCCGGAGTGGCGGAGTGCGTCAGCCGCATAAGGCGGTTTGGATTGGAAGTCGCCTTGGACAAGTCCAAGGCATTTATTTTTATTCTCCACGCAAGGGCCCAACATTGTTGTCGATGGCGTCAACATTGACATGAAAAGGAGTATGAAATACTTTGGATTTATTCTGGACGGCCAGTGGAGTCTTCGGGACCAATTTACATCTTTGGCCCCAAAACTGTTGAAGACGGCGGCAGCCTTGGCCTGATTTTTGCCCAACGCTAATAATAATAATAATAATAATAATAATAATAATTTATTCATATCAAAATTACAGACAAAATAATAATTTATAACGATAATAACCGCATTAGTTAAAAACTGTGTGGCAGTTATTAACGCCCGCCTCACAAGCGTCGTTTCATAAAGTAGTATGAGTAAACTGAATACATTACAAAGATTATTTAAAGTAGAACAAATTAATAAATAATAATAATAAAAATAATAAAAACATGCAATTATTCTATAACAAACAATTAATTACAAAATATAGTATACAAATGGAACATTATTAAAGTAATTGATGTGCGTAATGGTTATGTGAAGTGTATAAGTGTGTGCGTGTGTGTGCGTGCGTGTGTGTGTGGATGCGTGTGTGCGTACGTATGATGAATCCCTCGATATCCAGCTATATGACCAATAGGTTCTCTGTCTGATCATAATCTAAATTTAATAACCAGTCGGTTAGTTTAACTTTACATTGATGCACTGTTAGGGGATATATTTTTAATTCTTTATTTATAGTATTATATAATATGGGGCTTAGATAATAAAATTGGCGATTTGAAGAGACTTTGCGTCGTAACTCTATTAAGCAAATCTTATCAACTCTGCGTTTTCTGCAAATAGTCTCCGGGTCAAAAGGGGTGAATTTATGTCTCCGTAAAATAGAGCGAAGAACAAATAATTGACGGACAGTTAAAACTTTACAGATGGCGTATAGTTCAGCAGTTGGAAAACGAGTAGGTTTAGATGTCATAACCTTAAGTATATATCTCTGTGCTTTTTCTAGTGGAAGTAGGATTGATTTATGTGCACCGCCCCAGGCTGGTATGCAGTAAGTAAGAATCGATTGGACAAGTGCGAAATAAACCATCTTGGCAATTTCAATACTAGCGCCAGATCTTAGTTGTTTGAAAATGTATACTACTTTTCGAACACGGGCACTTAAAGCTAGGACATGATTCTTCCAGGTGATATTCTCATCTATAATAACTCCAAGGTATTTTATAGTGGAAGTTCTAGTAATATTATTACAGTGGCAGGTTAGGCGTAATTCGGGGTGGCATCTATGAGCAATTATACTGAAAGTATTGGGTGGTAACGAGCGTTTCGGGCCTAAAGTTAGAAACTGGGTTTTATCCACATTTAAGGTTAGCCTGTGACAAGACAACCAGTTCATTACGATGGCTAAAGCTTTCTCACTATGCTCACGTGTCTCGGCCCAACTGGTACCGTGAACAAGCAAAGCGGTATCATCTGCATACGAAATAA